>CM034148.1:277768310-278072193 GCA_019776745.2 Taxus chinensis
ATCTCACCTAAAGAAGTATGCACACCCTTTAATTTGTGGTAACCTCTTGGGAAGAGATCCTGAAATTCGCACAAGAGCTCAATGATATTTTCTACTTCTTATTCTATCCAGTAATCCCCAACAATTTCTTCGCATAGACTCGATTCTTTGTGTTAATGCACCCCTAGCCTTTTTTATTTTCACAGGAGCATTGGTACATGTCGATGCCTTCTCATCTGTGGGGCCCCCAGCTTGCACCTTGGGTGCTGAATTTTTACAGTGTGGCTAACTTCCATGTGTTCCTACCTCTTCATCTTCAATCATGTGTACTTGGGCTTGAATTTTTTCATTTCGACATTTCTAGTGTTTTACAACCTCTATACCTCTTATGTCACCTCAAGATTGAGGCACACCTCAAAATCAGGTTCACCCAATATCTCTATCACGATATCTTCCACATTTTCACTCTCGCTCCCAATGTAATGTGCTTCATGGATTGGAGGCTCAGTATAAATGTTCACAAAATGGCGACACTTTGTGTACCTACAACCATATCTTGCTAGCGTTTGCATCTTCCCTTTTAAACTCAGCATGTAAATACCAGGCGCATGCGCATGCATGCAATGTGGAGTAGAACTTATTTACCCATAGGGATGTTGTGTAAATCGATCCTATCCTTACACCCATGGGCATGAAATTCTCACAATTATTGACACTTTCTGATGTGTGAAGTCAGATTCTACACCTTGGCAATGAAATTCACAGCATGTCGCATAGTTTGTACATTACTGCTAAGTAAACCTGCCGAAAAAGGTGCAAATTTCTGCATGTTCTCACCATTGTGTTGTGCTATCCATATGTATATCCCACTAGCATGTTGTTGTCCTTGGGTGTGAATGTATATACTAATGTCGTTACTTCTATCCCACTCATGTGCTTCCACTTATCCTGCGCCTATGGCACGCAAGAATGAATTGGGTTTTCCGTCGCTATTACACTTTAGTGTTGTGCAACCAATCCCATCCTACGCCTTGGGTGTAACCATTTTCGCATGGCCTAACCATCCTAGTGACTCTGTGCCCTTAACCTGTCACAATTGACCATCTGAATATGTGCCATGATGACCAATTATCACAAGAAACATTGGTAGTGTCGACTTACTAGAATGTGTGTCTTCCCACTCAAGTACACCTTCCTTCACATGGTTCTACTCATTATCTAGATTGCACCCCCAACCTGCCCCTGTACGTGCGAATTTTCACATTTCAAATATCTTCCTGTACTGCAAGGGATCAACTTAATGTTTCAAATGGCCCTATCATATAGAGTTATACATGTCGACACGCTTGTCTTGTATGCCTCAAAACTGATCGCATCTCTGGGTGTAAATTTGTACATGTCAACACTTTGTGTTGCATAGCACCCCCAAGGTATGCCTTGGGTGCTAAGTAATCACATGTCGACAATTTTTCTTCTGTGCATCAAGCTCTAATAACTCCTAGTCTCTAGTAAACTTGTCTCCCTAATGTTAGACACTATAATATTAAGTGCACCCATAATCCTTTAGTTTATAGTTACAATAATATAGAATATCAAGTTATTCTTTAATTTTTAATATGCCCCCAAATTTACCATTAGGTTGTTAGTTATTTATTAACTATTATTAACACTTCGGGGTGTACGCCCCCAGCCTGCACCTAAGAAGGTTATAACCCTTTGCATGTCGTTACTTTAAATATGACTATATGTCATATTCAGCCTGCATTATGGGCATGAATTTCAGCAATTAAAAACATGGAGTAGAAGTGCAGGAGGGAGTTACTGTGCCTTGGGTGAAAATTTTCGCATGTCCACACTTTGTGTTGTGCGCCCCCATCCTGTGCCTTGGGCGTGAATTTTCGCATGTTGACACTTTGTGTTGTGTGCCCGCATCCTGTGCATTGGGCGCAAATTTTTGCATGTCGACACTTTGTCTTGTGCACCCCCAACCTTTGCCTTGGACACAAATTTTTGCATGTCGACACTTTGTGTTGTGCGCCCCCAGCCTGTGACTTAGGCACAAATTTTCACATGTTGAGACTTTGTGTTGTGCACTCGCAGCTTGCGCCTTGGGCACAAATTTTCGCATGTCGACATTTTGTGTTTTGCACCCCCAGCTTACACCATGGGCATGAATTTTCACATGTTGACACTTTGTGTTGTGTACCCCCAGCCTACGCCTCCGGCATGAATTTTCACATGTCGACACTTTTTGTTGTGCGCCCTTAGCCTGCGCCTTGGTCACAAATTTTTTCATGTCAACAATTTGTGTTGTGTGCCCCCAGCCTGCGCCTTGGGCATTAATTTTTGAATGTTGACACTTTGTGTTGTGCACCCCCATCCTATGCCTTCGGCATGAATTTTCACATGTCGTGCCCCATAGCCTACACCTTGGGCACAAATTTTCACATGTTGACACTTTGATTTGTGCGCCGCCATCCTGTGCCTTAGATGTGATTTTTCACATGTTGACACTTTGTGTTGTGTGCCCCCAGCTTGTACCTTGGGCACGTATTTTTTCATATCGTCACTGTTTGTTATGCTCCCTCAACCTGTGCCTTGGACACGAATTTTTACATGTTGAAACTTTGTGTTGTGCACCCCCAGCCTACGCCTTGGGCGTGAATTTTCGCATGTTGAAACTTTGTGTTGTGCACCCCCAACCTATGACTTGGGCATGAATTTTTGCATGTTGACACTTTGTGTTGTTCGCCTCCAACCTGCGCCTTGAGTGCAAATTTTTGAATGTCGACACTTTGTGTTGTGCGCCCCAAGCCTGCACCTTGGGCACGTATTTTCACATGTCGACACTTTGTTTTTTGCTCCCCCATCCTGTGCCTTGGGCTTAAATTTTCACATGTCGACACTTTGTGTTGCTCACCCCTAGCCTATGCCTTAAGTGCTAATTTTTGCATGTCGACACTTTGTGTTGTGCGCCCCCAGCTACGTCTTGGGTGTAAATTATCGCATGTTGACACTTTGTGTTATGCACCATTAGCTTGTCCCTTGGGTGTAAATTTTTACATGTCGACACTTTGTGTTGTGTGCCCCTAGCCTACGCCCTGGGCGCAAATTTTTTCATGTCGACACTTTGTGTTGTGCGCCCCCAGTCTGCCCCTTGGGCACGAATTTTCGCAAGTCGACACTTTGTGTTATGTGCCCCCATCTTACGCATTGGGCGTGAATTTTCAAATGTTGACACTTTTTGTTGTGCGCCCCCAGCCTGTGCTTTGGTCGCTAATTTTCGCATGTTGACAATTTGTGTTGTTCGCCCCCAACCTGCGCCTTCGGTGTGAATTTTCACATGTTGACACTTTGTGTTGTGCGCCCCCATCATGCGCCTTGGGCGTGAATTTTTTTATGTCAACACTTAGTGTTGTGTGCCCCCAGCCTGTACATTGGGCATGAATTTTTGCATGTCGACACTTTTTGTTGTGGTTCCCCAGTCTACACCTTGGGCATGAATTTTCACATGTTAACACTTTGTGTTGTGCGCCCCCTACCTGCGCCTTGGGTGCGAATTTTCACATTATGACACTTTGTGTTGTGCGCCCCCATCTTGAGCCTTGGTTGTGAATTTTCACATGTTGACACTTTGTGTTGTGTGTCCCTAGCTTACGCCTTGGTTGTGAATTTTCACATGTCGAAACTTTGTGTTGTGCAACCCCAGCTTGCCCCTTGGGTGCAAATTTTCACATGTTGACATTTTTTGTTGTGCGCCCCTAGCCTACACCTTGGGCATGAAATTTTACATGTTAACACTTTGTGTTGTGTGAGCCCAGCCTGCACCTTGGGAACAAATTTACGCATGTTGACACTTTGTGTTATGCTCCCCTAGCCTGTGCCTTAAGCAAGAATTTTCACATGTCAACACTTTGTGTTTTGCACCTCCATGCTGCACCTTGGGTGCAAATTTTTTCATTTCGACACTTTGTGTTGTGCGCCCCTAACCAGCGCCTTGGGCTCAAATTTTCACATGTTGACACTTTGTGTGGTGTGTCCCCAGCCTGCGCCTTGTGCCTGAATTTTAACATGTGGACACTTTCTGTTGTGCACCTTCAGCCTGTGCCTCGGGTGTGAATTTTCACATGTTGACACTTTATGTTATGCAACCCCAGCATGTGCCTTGTGCGCAAATTTTTGCATGTCAAAATTTTTTGTTGTGCACCCCCAGCCTACGCCTTAGGCGTGAATTTTCACTTGTCGACACTTTGTCTTGTGCGTCCCCAACGTGCACATTGGGCACAAATTTTCACATGTTGACACTTTGTGTTGTGCATCCCTAGCCTGAACCTTGCATGTGAATTTTTGCATGTTGACACTTTGTGTTGTGTGCCCCCAACCTATGCCTTGGGCATGAATTTTCACATGTCAACACTTTGTGTTGTGCGCCCCCATCCTGCACCTTCGGTGCAAATTTTTACATGTCGACACTTTGTGTTGTGCATCCCCAGCCTATGCCTTGGGCATGAATTTTTCCATGTTGACACTTTATGTTCTGCGCCCCCAGCCTATGACTTCTATGTGAATTTTTGCATCTTGACACTTTGTGTTGTGTACCTCCAGCCTGCGTCTTGGGCGTAAATTTTCACATGTCGACACTTTGTGTTGTGCACCCCCAGCCTGCGCCTTGGTGCATATTTTCACATGTCGACACTTTGTGTTGTGCGCCCCCAGCCTTCACCTTGGCGCATATTTTAACATGTCGACACTTTATTTTGTGCGCCCCCATCCTGTGCCTTGTGCTTGAATTTTCGCATGTCGACACTTTGTGCTGTGTGCCCCTAGCCTACGCCTTGGGCACAATTTTTCACATGTCGACACTTTGTGTTGTGCACCCCCAGCCTGCGGCTTGGGCATAAATTTTCAGATGTCGACACTTTGTGTTGTACGCCCCCAACCTGCACCTTGGGCACAAATTTTTACGTGTCGACAATTTATGTTGTGCGCCCCCAGCCTGTACCTTGGGTGTGGATTTTTGCATATTGACACTTTGTGTTGTGCGGTCCCAAACTACACCTTGGGCACAAATTTTCACATGTGGTCACTTTGTGTTGTATGCCCCCAGCCTGCGCATTGGATGTGAATTTTTACATGTCGATACTTTGTGTTCTATGCCCCCAGCTTGCGCCTTGGGCATGAATTTTCACATGTCGACACTTTTTGTTGTGCTCCCAGAGCCTGCGCCTTGCGCGTGAATTTTCACATGTCGACACTTAGCATTGTGCACCCCTAGCCTGTGCCTTTGCTGTGAATGTTCGCATGTTAACACTTTCTGTTATGCACCCCCAACCTTCGCCTTAGGTGTGAATTTTCGGATGTCAACATTTTGTGTTGTGCTCCCCCAGACTGTGACTTCGGCACAAATTTTCACATGTCGACAATTTTTGTTGTGCGCCCCCAACCTGCGCCTTGGGCAAAAATTTTTGCATCTCAAAACTTTGTGTTGTGTGCCCCCAGCCTTCACCTTGGCCGTGAATTTTCGTATGTTGACAATTTGTGTTGTGGGCCACCAGCCTGCGCCTTGGGTTTGAATTTTTGCATGTCGACACTTTGTGTTGTGCACCCCTAACATGCGCCTTGGGTGCAAATTTTCACATGTCGACACTTTGTGTTGTGTCTCCCCAACCTGCGCCTTGGTCGCTTGTTTTCACATGTTGACACTTTGTGTTGTGTGCCACCAGCCTACGCTTTGGGCATGAATTTTCGCATATCGACCCTTTATGTTGTGTGCCCCCAGACTACACCTTGTCTTCAAAATTTGACATGTCGACACTTTGTGTTGTGTGCCCCCAACCTACGCCTTAGGAGAAAATTTTTGCATGTCGACACTTTGTGTTGTGCGCCCCCAGCCTACACCTTGGGCAGAAATTTTTACATGTCAACACTTTGTGTTATGTGCCACCAGCTTGCGCCTTCGGCATGAATTTTCACATGTCAAAACTTTGTGTTGTGCGGTCCCAAATTGCACCTTGGGTGAGAATTTTCACATGTGGTCACTTTGTGTTGTGCGCCCCCAGCCTTCGCCTTGGGTGCAAATTTTTGCATGTCGACACTTTGTGTCATGCACCCCTAGCCTACGCCTTGGGGACGAATTTTTACATGGCGACACTTTGTGTTCTGCGCCCCCAGCCTACACCTTGGATATGAATTTTCACATGTCGACACTTTGTGTTGTGCTCCCCCAGCCTACGCCTTGCACGTGAATTTTCACATGTTGACACTTTGTGTTGTGTGCCCCCAGCCTATGCCTTTTGCGTGAATGTTCGCATGTCAACACTTTGTGTTGTGTGACACCATCCTACACCTTGGGCATGAATTTTCACATGTCGACACTATGTGTTCTGCGCCCCCAGCCTGCGACTTAGGCGTAAATTTTCACATGTTGACAATTTGTGTTGTGGGCCCCCAGCCTGCGCCTTGGGCACAAATTTTCACATGTCAAAACTTTGTGTTTAAGCCCCCAGCCTACACCTTGGGTGCAAATTATCACATGTTAACACTTTGTGTTGTGCGCCCCCAGCTTGTGCCTCGGGCACGATTTTTACATGTCGAAACTTTCTGTTGTGCATCCCTAGTCTATGCCTTGGGTGTAAATTTTCACATGTCGACACTTTGTGTTGTTCGCCCCCAGGCTACGCCTTGGGCACAAATTTTCACATGTTGACACTTTTTGATGTGGTCGCCCCCAGCCTGCACCTTGGGCATGCATTTTTACATGTTGACACTTTGTGTTATGCACCCCCATCCTACGCCTTGGGCATGAATTTTCATGTTGACACTTTGTGTTGTGCGCCTGCAGCCTGCGCCTTGGGTGCAAATTATTGCATGTTGACACTTTGTGTTGTGTGCCCCTAGCTTGTGCCTTGGGCATGAATTTTTTCATGTCGACACCTTGTGTTGTGCACCCCTAGTCTATGCCTTGCGTGTGAATTTTCACATGCCAATACTTTGTAATGTGCGCCCCCAGCCTGCGCCTTGGGCATAAATTTTTACATGTCGACACTTTGTGTTGTCACCCCCAGCCTGCCCCTTGGGAAAAAATTTTCACATGTTGACACTTTGTGTTATGTGCCCCCATCCTGCACATTTGGCTTGAGAATTTTCACATGTCAAACACTTTGTGTTGTGCGCCACCAGCTTGAACCTTGACCGTGAATTTTCGCATGTCGACACGAATTTTCGGATGTGGACACATTGTGTTGTACTCCTTCAGCCTACGCCTTGGGCAATAATTTTCACATTTTGAAACTTTGTGTTGTGCGCCCCCATCCTGCGCCTTGGGTGCAAATTTTTTACATGTCGACACATTGTGTTTTATGCCCCCAGCCTATGCATTGGGCTTGAATTTTCACATGTCGAAACTTTGTGCTTTGCACCCCCAGCCTGCGCCTTTGGCACGAATTTTCACATGTTAACACTTTGTGTTGTGTGCCCCCAGCCTGCACCTTGGGCGCAAATTTATGAATGTGACACTTTGTGTTATGCCCCCAGCCTGCGCCTTGGGCATGAATTTTTACATGTCAACACTTTGTGTTTGGCACCCCGATCCTGCACCTTTGGCACAAATTTTCGCATGTCAACACTTTTTGTTGTGTGCCCCCAGCCTGCACCTTGGGTGTGAATTTATGCATGTCGACACTTTGTGTGGTGAGCCCCCCAGCCTACGCCTTGGGCATGAATTTTTACATGTGGACACTTTGTGTTGGGTGCACCTTCATCCTATTGCCCTTAGGTGCATGAATTTTCACATGTCGACACTTTATGTTATGCACCCCCAGCGTGTGCCTTGGGCGCGAATTTTCACATGTCGACACTTTGTGTTGTGTGCCTCCAACCTGTGCCATTGGTGCATTAATTTTCACATGTTTACACTTTGTGTTATGTTCACCCCAGACTTGCACCTTGGGCATGAATTTTCGCATGTCGAACACTTTGTGTTGTCCGTCCCCAGCCTGAACGGCTTGGCATGTGAATTTTTACATGTCGACACTTTGTGTTGTGCGCCCCCAACCTGCGACTTGGGCATGAATTTTCATGCATGTCAACACTCTATGTTGTGCGCCCCCATCCTGTGCACCTTGGGCGTGAATTTTCACATGCTCGACACTTTGTTGTTGTGCGTTCCCAGCCTAAGCACCTTGGCACGTAAATTTTTCGCATTTCGACACTTTGTGTTGTTCACCTCCAGCTTGCACCTTGGTCGTAAATTTTTGCATGTCGAAACTTTGTGTTGTGCGGCCCCAGCTTGCACCTTGGGCGCGTATTTTCGCATGTCGACACTTTGTTTTGTGTGCCCCCATCCTATGCCTTGGTCTTGAATTTTCGCATGTCGACACTTTGTGTTGTGCGCCCCTAGCCTGTGCCATGGGCACTAATTTTGACATGTTGACACTTTGTGTTGTGCACTCTCAGCTTGTGGCTTGGGCACGAATTTTGACATGTCAAAACTTTGTGTTGTGTGCCCTAAGGCCACACCTTGGGCACAATTTTTTACATGTCGACACTTTATGTTGTGCACCCCCAGCCTGCACCTTGGGCATGAATTTTCACATGTCGACACATTGTGTTGTACGGTCCCAAACTACACCTTGGGTGTGGATTTTCTCATGTGGACACTTTGTGTTGTACGCCCCTAGCCTGCGCCTTGGACGTGAATTTTTTCATGTCGAGACATTGTGTCATGTGCCCCCAGCGTACACCTTAGGCGTGATTTTTTGCATGTCGACACTTTGTCTTCTGCGCCCCCAGCCTGTACCTTGGGCATGAATTTTTGCATGTCGACACTTTTTGATGTACTCCCCCATCTTGCACCTTGCGCATGAATTTTCACATGTCGACACTTTGTGTTGCCCCCAGCCTCCAGCCTTGTGAGCCTCCAACTTACGCCTTGTGTGCAAATTTTTACATGTCGACACTTTGTGTTGTGTGCCCCCAACCTGCGCCTTGGACACGTATTTTCACATGTCGACACTTTTTTTTGTGCACCCCCATATTATGCCTCGGGCTTGAATTTTCACATGTCGACACTTTGTTTTTTGTGCCCCCAAATAGTGCCTTGGGCAAAAATTTTTGCATGTCAAAACTTTGTGTTTTCCATCCCCAACCTGAATCTTGCATGTGAAGTTTTACATGTCGACACTTTGTGTTGTGCACCCCCAACCTGTGACTTGGGCATGAATTTTCATATGTCAACACTTTGACTTGTGCGCCCCCATCTGGCACCTTGGGCGTGAATTTTCACATGTTGACACTTTGTGTTGTGCGCCCTCAGCCTATGACTTGGGCGCGAATTTTCACATGTCGACACTTTGTGTTGTTTGCCTCCAGCTTGCACCTTGGCCGCAAATGTTTGCATGGTTGACACTTTGTGTTTTGGGCCCCCAGCCTGTGCCTTGTGTGTGAATTTTCACATGTTAACAATTTGTGTTGTGTTCCCATAGCCTACGCCTTACGCACAAATTTTACATTACAACACTTTGTGTTATGTGCCCCCAGCCTGCGCCTTAGGCATGTATTTTCCCAAGTCAACACTTTGTGGTTGTGCACTCCCCAGAATGCGGCTTTGGGCACAAATTTTTGCATGTCGACACTTTGTGTTGTGCGCCTCTAGGCTACACCTTGGGCGACAATTTTTAACATGTCGACCCTTTATGTTATGCACCCCCAGCCTGCACCTTAGGTGTGAATTTTTGCATGTCGACACTTTGTGTTGTACGGTCCCAAACTGCACCTTGGGCGTGGATTCTCACATGCAGTCACTTTGTTTTGTACGCCCCTAGCCTGCGCCTTGGACGTGAATTTTTGTATGTCAAAACTTTGTTTTGTGTGCCCCCAGCCTATGCCTTGGGTGTGAATTTTTGCATGTCGACACTTTGTCATCTGTGCGCCCTGAGCCTGTACGTTGGGCGTGAATTTTCACATGTCGACACTTTGTGTTGATGTGCTCCACCAGCTTGCGCGTTTGCGTATGAATTTTCGCATGTCGACACTTTGTGTTGTGTGTCTCCAAGCTTACGCCTTGTGACTTGAAATTTTTGCATGTTGACACTTTGTGTTGTGCTCCCCCCAGCTTGCGCCTTGGGCATGTATTTTCACATGTCAACACTATTGTTTTGTGCGCCTTCAATCCTATGCCTTGGGCAATTGAATTTTTGCATGTCGACACTTTGTGTTGTGCACCCCCCAGATTGCGCCTTGGGTGTGAATTTTTCGCATGTCGACACTTTGTGTTGTGCACTCGCAGCCTGTGGCTTGGGCATGAATTTTCACATGTCGACACTTTGTGTTGTGTGCCCCCAGCCTACACCTTGAGCACAAATTTTTCCATGTCAACACTTTATGTTGTGCGCCCCCAGCATGCACCTTCGGCGTGAATTTTTACATGTCGACACTTTGTGTTATGTGCGGTCCCAAACTACACATTGGGTGTGAATTTTTGTATGTGGTCAACACTTTGTGTTGTGCACGCCCCTAGCCTGCGCCTTGGATGTGAATTTTTGCATGTCGACACTTTGTGTCGTGTGCCCCTAGCCTACGCCTTGGGTGTGAATTTTTGCATGGCGGACACTTTGTGTTCTACGCCCCCAGCCTGCGCCTTCAGTTGTAAATTTTCGCATGTCGACACTTTTTGATGTGCTCCCCCAGCCTGCACCTTGCGCATGAATTTTTGCATGTCAACACTTTGTGTTGTGTGCCCGCAGCCTATACCTTTGGCGTGAATGTTCGCATGTCAACACTTTGCGTTGTGCTCCACCAACCTGCGCCTTGGGTGTGAATTTTTGCATGTCAAAACTTTGTGTTGTACTCCCCCAGCTTATGCCTTGGGAATGAATTTTCACACGTCAACACTTTGTGTTGTGCACCAGAAACCTGCGCCTTGGGCGTGAATTTTAACATGTCAAAACTTTGTGTTGTGTGCCCCTAGCCTAACGGCTTTGGGCGCGTATTTTCACATGTCGACACTTTGTGTTGTGTGCCCCTACCCTGACACTTTGGGTTGTGAATTTTGGCATGTCAACACTTCGTGTTGTCAGCGCCCAGCCTGGGCACCTTAGTCACAAATTTTCACATGTCAACACTTTGTGTTGTACGTTCCCCTAACCTGTGCCTTGGGTGTAAATTTTTACATGTTGCAACACTTTGTTTTGTGCACCCCGCAGCCTGTTCCTTGGGCGTGAAATTTTTACATGTCAACACTTTGTGTTGTGCGCCCCCCAGCCTACATCTTTGGTGCATGAATTTTTACATGTCGATACTTTGTGTTGTGCACCCCCAGCCTGCGCCTTGGGTGTGAATTTTTACATGTCGACATTTTGTGTTGTGCGCCCCCAGCCTCCGCCTTGGACATGAATTTTTACATGTCGACATTTTGTGTTGTGTACACCCCCAGCTTGCGCCTTGGGCACAAATTTTCGCATGTTAACACTTTGTGTTGTACTCCCCCAACCTGCGCCTTTGGCATGTATTTTCGCATGTTAACACTTTGTGTTGTGCGCCCCCAGCCTGCCCCTTGGGAACAAATTTTTGCATGTTGACACTTTGTGTTGTGCGCCCCCAGCCTGCACCTTGGGCATAAATTTTCACATGTCAACACTTTGTGTTGTACTCCCCCAACCTGTGCCTTAGGCACGAATTTTTAGCATGTCGACACTTTGTTTTATGCGCCCCCAATCTTGTGCCTTGGGCTCAAATTTTCACATGTCGACACTTCATGTGTGGTGCGGTCCCAGCCTTTACCTTAGTGCAGAAATATTTCGCATGTGGACAGTGTTTGTGTTGTGCGACCCTCAGCAATGCTCCTTGGCCACGAATTTTTACATGTTGACACTTTCTGTTGTGTGCACAACCAGCTTGCGCCTTGGGAGTGAATTTTCACATGTTGACACTTTGTGTTGTGCCCCCCAAGCTTGTGCCTTGGGTGCAAAATTTCGCATGTCGACCCTTTGTGTTGTGCCCCCCAAGCCTACGCATTGGGTGCAAATTTTTACATGTCGACACTTTGTGTTGTGTGCCCCCAACCAACGCCTCGGGTGTGAATTTTTACATGTCGACACTTTGTGTTGTGCTTCCCCATCCGGCACCTTGGGCATGAATTTTCACATGTTGACACTTTGTGTTGTGTGCCCCCAGCGTATGACTTGGGCGTGAATTTTCACATGTCGACACTTTGTGTTGTTCTCCTCCAGCTTGCACCTTGGCCGCAAATTTTTGCATGTCGACACTTTGTGTTGTGCGCCCCAAGCCTGCACCTTGTGCACATATTTTTGCATGTCGACACTTTGTGTTGTGCTTCCCCAGCCTGCGCCTTGCGTGTGAATATTCGCATGTCGACACTTTGTGTTGTGCGCCCCCAGCTTGCGCCTTGGGCACAAATTTTTACATGTCGACACTTTGTTTTGTGTTCCCCCAGCCTGTGCGTTGGGCGTGAATTTTTGCATGTCGACACTTTGTGTTGTGCGCCCCCAGCCTGCGCCTTGGGCATGAATTTTTACATGTCGAATCTTTGTCTTGTGAGCCCCTAACATGCGCCTTGGGCACGAACTTTTGCATGTCGACACTTTGTGTTGTGCGCCCCCATCCTGGGTTTTTGGCGTGAATTTATGCATGTCGACACTTTGTTTTCTGTGCCCCCATCCTCTGCCTTAGGTGTAAATTTTTGCATGTTAACACTTTGTGTTGTGCTCCCCTAGCCTACGCCTTGGGTGCTAATTTTCGCATGTCAACACTTTGTGTTGTGTGCCCCCAGCCTGCACCTTGGGCATGAATTTTCACATCTTAACACTTTGTGTTGTGCACCCTGATCCTGCACCTTTGGCATAAATTTTCACATGTCAACACTTATTGTTGTGTGCCCCCAGTCTTACCATTAGGCACGAATTTTCACATGTCAACACTTTGTGTTTTACGCCCCCAGCCTGCGCGTTGGGCACGAATTTTCACTTGTCGACACTTTTTGTTGTGCGCCCCCAGCCTTCACCTTGGGTGTGAATTTTTACATGTTGATACTTTGTGTTATGCACCCCCAGCCTATGCCTTGGGCGTGAATTTTTGCATGTTGACACTTTGTGTTGTGTTCCCTTATCATGCACATTGGGCGTGAATATTTTTTGTACGCCCCCAACCTGCGACTTGGGCACGAATTTTCACATATCGACCCTTTATGTTGTGCACACCCAGCCAATGCCTTGGGTGCAAGTTTTTACATGTCGATACTTTGTGTTGTACACCCCCAGCCTCCGCCTTGGGAGCGAATTTTCACATGTTGACACTTTGTGCACCCCCAGCCTGCACCTTATATGACCCCAGCCTATGCCTTGGTCGAGAATTTTGACATGTCCACAGTTTATGTTGTGTGCCCCTAGCATGTGCCTTAGGCGTAAATTTTCACATGTTGAGACATTGTGTTATGTGCCCCCAGACTACGCTTTAGGCACGATTTTTCGCAGGTCGACACTTTGTGTTCATCGCACCCATCCTGTGCCTTGGACACAAATTTTCACATGTTGACACTTTTTGTTCTGCGCCCCCAGCCTGTGCCTTGGGCACAAATTTTTCAATGTCGACACTTTGTGTTGTCCACCCCCAGCCTGCCCCTTGGGCACGAATTTTCACATGTAAACACTTTGTGTTGTGCGCCCCCAGCCAGCGCCTTGGGTGTGAATTTTCACATGTGGACACTTTGTGTTGTGCACCCATAGCCTGTGGCTGGGGCGCGAATTTTCACATGTCGACACTTTATGTTGTGCGCCCCCAGCCTATGCCTTGCGTGTGAATTTTTGCTAATCAATTCTTTGTGTTTTGGGCCCCCAGCTTGTGCCTTGGCCGTGAATTTTTACATGTTAACAATTTGTGTTGTGTTCCCCTAGCCTGCGCCTTAGGCACAAATTTTTACATTACAACACTTTGTGTTGTGTGCCCCCAACCTACGCCTTGGGCTTGAATTTTCACATGTCGACACTTTATGTTGTGCACCACCAGCCTGCGCTTTGGGCATGATTTTTCACATGTCGACACTTTGTGTTGTGCACCCCCAGCCTGTGCATTGGTCGCAAATTTTTGCATGTCGACACATTGTGTTGTGCGCCCCCAGCCTACGCCCTGGGCATGAATTTTCACATGTCGACACTTAGTGTTGTGTGCCCCTAGCCTGCGCCTTGGGCACAAATTTTTGCATGTTAACACTTTGTGTTGTGCGCCCCTAGCCTGCGCCTTGGGCATGTATTTTTGCATGTTAACACTTTGTGTTTTGCACCCCCAGCCTGCGCCTTAGGTACAAATTTTCGCATGTCAACACTTTGTGTTGTGTGCACCCAATCTACACGTTGGGCGCAAATTTTCACATGTCGACACTTTGTGTTGTGTGCCCCCAGCCTACGCCTTGGGTGTGAATTTTAGCATGTCGACACTTTGCGTTGTGTGCCCCCAACCTGCACCTTGGGCTCAAATTTTCACATGTGGACACTTCATGTTGTGCACCTCCAGCCTGCGCCTTAGGCATGGATTTTCACATGTGGACACATTGTGTTGTGCGCCTTCAGCCTACGCCTTGGGCAATAATTTTTGCATGTCGAAACTTTGTGTTGTGTGCCCTGACCCTGAGCCTTGGGAGTAAATTTTCACATGTTGATACTTTGTGTTGTGCACCCCTAGCCTGCACCGTGGGCGTGAATTTTCACATGTCGACACTTTGTGTTGTGTGCACCCATCCTGCGCCTTGAGCAAAAATTTTCACATGTTGACACTTTCTGTTGTGTGATCCCAGCTTAGACCTTGGACGTGAATTTTTTCATATCGACACTTTGTGTTGTGTGCACCCAACTTGCGCATTGGGCACGAATTTTCACATCTCAACACTTTGTGTTGTGCGCCCCCAGCTTGCACCTTGGGTGTGAATTTTCACATGTCGACACTTTGTTGTGCGCCCCCAGCCTACTCCTTTGGCATGAATTTTCACATGTCAACATTTTGTGTTGTGCACCTCCAGCCTGTGACTTGATTGTGAATTTTCACATGTCGACACTTTGTGTTGTGAACCTCTAGTCTGCACCTTGTGTGTAAATTTTTGCATGTCGACACTTTGTGTTCTTCGCACCCAACCTGTGCCTTGGACATGAATTTTCCCATGTCGACACTTTTTGTTCTGCACCCCCATCCTGTGCCTTGGGCACAAATTTTTGCATGTCAACACTTTTTGTTGTCCACCCCCAGCCTGCCCCTTGGGCATGAATTTTAACATGTTGACACTTTTTGTTGTGTGCCCCTAGCCAGCGTCTTGGGTGTGAATTTTCGCATGTGGACACTTTCTGTTGTGCGCCCCCAGCCTGCGGCTTGGGTGTAAATTTTTTCATGTCGACATGTTGTGTTGTGTGCCCCCATCCTATGCCTTGGGCGTGAATTTTCACATGTCGACACTTTGTGTTTTGGGCCCCTAGCCTGTGCCTTGGGCATAAATTTTCACATGTTAACAATTTGTGTTGCGTTCCCCTAGCCTGCGCGTTAGGCACAAATTTTTGCATAACAAGACTTTGTGTTGTGCATGCCCATCTTGCACCTTGGACATGAATTTTTACATGTCGACACTTTATGTTGTGCACCCCTAGCCTATGCTTTGGGCATGAGTTTTCACATGTTAACACTTTGTGTTGTGCACCCCCAGCCTGCACCTTTGTCACGAATTTTTACATGTCGACACATTGTGTTGTGTGCCCCCAGCCTACGCCCTGGGTATGAATTTTCACATGTCGACACTTTGTGTTGTGCACCCCCAGCCTATGCCTTCGGCATGAATTTTTGCATGTTAACACTTTGTGTTGTGCACCCCCAGCCTGCGCCTTGGGCGTGTATTTTCACATGTTAACATTTTGTGTTGTGTGCACCCAGCCTGTGCCTTGGGCACGAATTTTTGTATGTCAACACTTTGTGTTGTGCACCCCCAGCCTGCATGTTGGACGTAAATTTTCACAAGTCGACACTTTGTATTGTGTTCCCCCATCTTGTGCCTTGGGTGTGAATTTTAGCATGTCGACACTTTGTGTTGCGCACCCCCAACCTGTGCCTTGAGCTCAAATTTTCACATGTGGAAACTTCATGTTGTGCACACCCAGCCTACACCTTAGGCACGAATTTTCACATTTGGACAAATTTTGTTATATGCCTTCAGCCTGTACCTTGGGAAATAATTTTTGCATGTTGACACTTTGTGTTGTGCGCCCTCAGGCTGCGCCTTGGGCATGAATTTTCACATGTTGACACTTTGTGTTGTGCACCCCCAGCTTCTGCCTTGGGCACGAATTTTCACACGTCGACACTTTGTGTTATGCACCAACAACCTGCGCCTTGGGCATGAATTTTTATATGTCGACACTTTCTGTTGCATGCCCCCAGCCTGCGCTTTGCACACGTATTTTCACATGTCGACACTTTGTGTTGTGTGCCCCCAGCCTGCGCCTCGGGTGTGAATTTTTGAATGTTAACACTTTGTTTTGTGAGCGCCCAACGGGCACCTTAGTCACAAATTTTCACGTGTCGATACTTTCTGTTGTACGCCCCTAATTTTCACATCTCGCCACTTTGTGTTGTGCACCCCCAGCATGCGTCTTTGGCACAAATTTTTACATGTCAATAATTTGTGTTGTTCACCCCCAGCCTGTGCCTTGGGTGTCATTTTTTGCATGTCGACATTTTGTGTTGTGCACCCCCATCCTCCGCCTTGGGCATGAATTTTTGGATGTCGACATTTTGTGTTTTACACCCCCAACTTGCGCCTTGGGCACAAATTTTCACATGTCGACACTTTTTTTTGTGCGCCCCTAGCCTGCACCTTCGGCAAAAAAATTTACATGTTGACACTTGTGTTGTGTGCTCCTAGCCTGCACCTTGGGCATGTATTTTTGCATCCTGACACTTTGTGTTTTGCACCCCCAGCCTGTGCCTTGGGAACAAATTTTTGCATGTTGACACTTTGTGTTGTGTGCCCCTAGCCTACACCGTGGGCGTTAATTTTTGCATGTCGACACTTTGTGTTGTACTCCCCCAATCTGCGCCTTAGGCAAGAATTTTTACATGTCGACACTTTGTTTTATGCGCCCCCGTCTTGTGCCTTGGGCTTGAATTTTGACATGTCAACACTTTTTCTGGTGCGCCCCCAGCCTTTGCCTTTAGCGGAAATTTTTGAATGTGAAGAGTTTGTGTAATGTGCGACCCCTAGCCTTCTCCTTGGGCACAAATTTTTTGCAAGTTGACACTCTCTATGTTGTGTGCCCCTAGCCTGCGCCTTGGGAGTGAATTTTCGCATGTCGACACTTTGTGTTGTGTTTCCCAAAGCCTGCACCTTGGGTGTAAATTTTTGCATGTATAACACTTTGTGTTGTGCGCCCCCAGCCAGCACCTTGGGTGTGAATTTTTGCATGTCGAAACTTTGTGTTGTGCTTCCCCATCTGGCACCTTGGGCGTGAATTTTCACATGTTGACACTTTGTGTTGTGCGCCCCCAGCCTATGACTTGGGGGTGAATTTTTGAATGTCGACACTTTGTGTTGTTCACCTCCAGCTTGCACCTTGGCCAAAAATTTTTGCATGTCGACACTTTGTGTTGTGCGCCCCCAACCTGCACCTTGGGCGCAAATTTTTGCATGTCGACACTTTTTTTTGTGTGCCCCAATCCTATGCCTTGGGCTTGAATTTTCACATGTGGGCACTTTGTGTTTTGCGCCCCCAGCCTGCGCCATGGGTGCGAAATTTCACATGTTGACACTTTGTGTTGTGCACCCCCGGCCTGCGCCTTGGGCATGAATTTTTGAATGTCTACACTTTGTGTTGTGCGCCCCCAGCCAGCACCTTGGGTGTGAATTTTTGCATGTCGACACTTTGTGTTGTGCGCCCCCAGGCTACACCTTGGGCATAATTTTTTGCATGTCGACCCTTTATGCTGTGCGCCCCCAGCCTGCACCTTGGGCGTGAATTATCACATGTCGACACTTTGTGTTGTACATTCCCAAACTACACCTTGGGCGTGGATTTTCACATGTGGTCACTTTGTGTTATACGCCCCTAGCCTGTGCCTTGGACGCAAATTTTTGCATGTCAAAACTTTGTGTCGTGTGACCCCAGCCTATGCCTTGGATGTGAATTTTTACATGTCAATACTTTGTCTTTTGCGCCCCTGGCCTGTACCTTGGGCGTGAATTTTCATATGTCGACACTTTTTGATGTACTCCACTAGCCTGCGCCTTGCGTGTGAATTTTTTCATGTCGAACACTTTGTGTTGTGCGCCTCCAAGCTTGCGCCTTGTGCTGGAAATTTTTGCATGTTGACACTTCATGTTTTGTGCCCCCAACTTGCGCCTTAGGCACGAATTCTTGCATGTGGACACATTGTGTTGTGTGCCTTCATCCTGCGCCTTGGGCAATAATTTTTACATGTTGACACTTTGTGTTGTGCACCCCCAGCTTGTGCCTTAGGCATTAATTTTTTCATGTCGACACTTTGTGTTGTGCGCCCCCAGCCTATGCCTTGGGAACGAATTTTCACATGTCGACACTTTGTGTTGTGCGCACCCAGCCGGTGCCTTGGGCACAAGTGTTCACATGTTGAAACTTTCTATTGTGCTCCCCCAGTCCGCACCTTGGACACGAATTTTTTCATATCGACACTTTGTGTTTTGCGCACCCAACTTACGCATTGGGCACGAATTTTCACATTTCAACTCTTTGTGTTATGTGCCACCAGCCTGCACCTTGGGTGTGAATTTTCACATGTTGACACTTTGTTGTGCGCCCCCAGCCTACTCCTTAGGTGTGAATTTTCACATGTCGACATTTTGTGTTATACACCTCCAGCCTGTGACTTGAGCGCAAGTTTTCACATGTCGACACTTTATGTTGTGAACCTCTAGTCTGCACCTTGTGCACAAATTTTTGCATGTCGACACTTTGTGTTCTTCACACCCAACCTGCACCTTGGACACAAATCTTCGCATGTCGACCCTTTTTATTCTGCACCTCTAGCCTGCGCCTTGGGCACAAATTTTTGCATGTTGACACTTTGTGTTGTCCACCCTCAACCTGCCCCTTGGGCACGAATTTCTGCATGTTGAAACTTTGAGTTGTGCGCCCCCACCCAGCGTCTTCTGTGTGAATTTTAGCATGTGGACACTTTGTGTTATGCGCCCCCGGCCTCTGGCTTGGGCGCGAATTTTCGCATGTTGACATGTTGTGTTGTGCGCCCCCATCCTATAGCTTGGGTGTGAATTTTTGCATGTCGATAGTTTGTCTTTTGGTCCCCCAGCCTGTTCCTTGGGTGTGAATTTTCACATGCTAGCAATTTGTGTTGTGTTTCCCTACACTACGCCTTAGGCGCAAATTTTTGCATAACTACACTTTTTGTTGTGCGCCCCCAACCTGTGCCTTGGGCATGAATTTTTGCATGTCGACACTTTATGTTGTGCGCCCCCAACCTGCGCTTTAGGCATGATTTTTCACATGTCAACACTTTGTGTTGTGCACGCCCAGCCTGCGCCTTTTTCGAAAATTTTGCATGTCCAACATTGTGTTGTGCGCCTCCAGCCTACGCCCTGGGCACAAATTTTCACATGTCAACACTTTGTGTTGTGCACCCCCAGCCTATGCCTTGGGCACGAATTTTTGCATGTTAACACTTTGTGTTGTGCACTCCCAGCCTGCGCCTTGGGCACATATTTTCACATCTTAACACTTTGTGTTGTGTGCACCCAGCCTGTGCCTTGGGCACAAATTTTTGTATGTCAACACTTTGTGTTGTGCACCCCCAGCCTGCATGTTGGACGTAAATTTTCACTAGTCAACACTTTGTATTGTGTTCCCCCATTTTCCGCCTTGGGTGTGAATTTTAACATGTCGACACTTTGTGTTGCGCAGCCCCAACCTGTGCCTTGAGCTCGAATTTTCACATGTGGAAACTTCATGTTGTGCACCCCCAGCCTGCACCTTAGGCACGAATTTTCACATTTGGACACATTGTGTTGACACTTTGTGTTGTGTGCCGCCAACCTACGCCTTGGGCATGAATTTTCACATGTTGACACTTTGTGTTGTGCACCCCCAGCCTGCATCTTGGGCACAAATTTTCACATGTCGACACTTTGTGTTGTGCATCCCCAGCCTGCGCCTTGGGTTCAAATTTTAGCATGTCAACTCTTTGTGTTGTGCGCCCCCAACCTGTGCCTTGGGCTCGAAATTTCACATGTGGACAATTCATGTTGTGTGCCCCCAGTCTGCGCCTTAGGCACAAATTTTCGCATGTGGACACATTGTGTTGTGTGCCTTCAGCCTGCGCCTTGGGTAATACTTTTTGCATGTCGACACTTTGTATTGTGTGCCCCTAGCCTGCGCCTTCGGTGTTAATTTTCACATGTCGACACTTTTTGTTATTTACACCCAGCCTTCACCTTTGGCACAAATTTTCGCATGTCAACACTTTCTGTTGTGCACCCCCAGCCTGCACCTTGGACGTGAATTTTTTCATATCAACACTTTATGTTTTGCACACCCAACCTGAACATTGGGCACAAATTTTCACATGTTCACACATTGTGTTGTGTGCCCCCAGCCTGCACCTTGGGTGTGAATTTTCACATGTCAACACTTTGTTGTGCGCCCCCAGCCTACTCCTTGGGCGTGAATTTTCACATGTCGACATTTTTTGTTGTGCGCCCCTAGCCTGTGACTTGAGTGCGAGTTTTCACATGTCGACACTTTATGTTGTGAACCTCTAGTCTGCACCATGTGCGTAAATTTTTACATGTCAACACTTTGTGTTCTTTGCACCCAGTTTGCACCTTGGACACGAATTTTTAAATGTCGACACTTTTTGTTTTGCGCCCCCAGCCTGCACCTTGGGCACAAATTTTTACATGTCGACACTGTGTGTTGTCCACCCCCAGTTTTCCCCTTGGGCATGAATTTTTGCATGTTGACACTTTGTGTTGTCCGCCCCCATCCAGCGCCTTGGGTGTGAATTTTCGCATGTGGACAATTTGTGTTGTGCACCCCCATCCTACGTCTTGGGTGCGAATTTTCGCATGTCGACACTTTTTATTGTGCAACCCCATCCTGCTCCTTGGGCGTGAATTTTCACATGTCGACACTTTGCGTTCTGGGCCCCCAGCCTGTGCCTTGGGTGTGAATTTTCACATGTTAACAATTTGTGTTGTGTTGCCCTAGCCTGTGCCTTAGGCGCAAATTTTTTCATTATAACACTTTGTGTTGCGTACCCCCAGCCTGCGCCTTTGGCATGAATTTTTGCATGTCGAAACTTTTTGTTTTCCACCCCCAGCCTATGCCTTGGGCACAAATTTTCGCATGTTGACACTTTGTGTTGTGCACCCCCATCCAGTGCCTTTGGTGTGAATTTTTTCATGTGGACACTTTGTGTTGTGTGGCCCCAGCTTGCGGCTTGGGCTCGAATTTTTGCATGTCGACACTTTGTGTTGTGCGCCCCCATCCTACGCCTTGGGCGTAAATTTTTGCATGTCGACACTTTGTGTTTTGGGCCCCTAGCCTGTGCCTTGGGTGTGAATTTTCACATGTTAACAATTTGTGTTGTGTTCCCCTAGCCTGCGCCTTAGGCACAAATTTTTGCATTACAACACTTTGTGTTGTGCGCCCCCAGCTTGGGCCTTGGACGTGAATTTTTGCATGTCGACACTTTATGTTGTGCACCCCCAGCCTGCGCTTTGGGCATGATTTTTCACATGTCCAAACTTTGTGTTGTGCACCCCCAGCCTGCACCTTGGTCACGAATTTTTGCATGTCAACACATTGTGTTGTGCACCCCCAGCCTATGCCCTAGGCACGAATTTTAAAATGTCGACACTTTGTGTTGGGCACCCCCAACCTGCGCCTTGGGCACGAATTTTCGCATGTTAAAACTTTGTGTTCTGCGCCCCCAGCCTATGCCTTGGGAACGTATTTTCACATGTTAACGATTTGTGTTTTGCGCCACTAGCCTACGCCTTGGGCATGAATTTTCACATGTCAACACTTTGTGTTGTGCGCCCCCAGCCTGCACGTTGGGCATAGATTTTTGCATGTCGACACTTTGGGTTGTGCTCCCCCATCCTGTGCGTTGGGTGTGAATTTTAGCATGTCGACACTTTGTGTTGTGCGCCCCCAACCTGTGCCTTGGGCTCAAATTTTCACATGTGGACACTTTATGTTGTGTGCCCCCAGCCTACACCTTAGGCATGGATTTTCGAATGTGGACAAAGTGTGTTGTGTGCCTTCAGGCTGCACCCTAGGCAATAATTTTTGCATGTTGACACTTTGTGTTGTGCACCCGAAGCCTGTGCCTTGGGCACGGATTTTCACATGTTGACACTTTGTGTTGTGCGCCCCCAGCCTATGCCTTGGATGCGAATTTTCATATGTCAACACTTTGTGTTGTGCGCCCCTAGCCTACGCCTTGGGCACGAATTTTCACATTTCTACACTTTCTGTTGTGCGCCCCTAGCCTGCACCTTGGATACAAATTTTTTCATATCGACACTTTGTGTTGTGTGCACCCAACGTGTGCATTGGGCATGAATTTTTGCATGTCAACACTTTGTGTTGTGCCCCCCCAGCCTGCACCTTAGGTGCAAATTCTTGCATGTCGACACTTTGTTGTGCGTCCCTAGCATGCTCCTTAGGCGTGAGTTTTTGTATGTCAAAATTTTGTGTTGTGTGCCCCCAGCCTGTGACTTTAGTGCGAGTTTTCACATGTCGACACTTTGTGTTGTGAACCTCCAGTCTGCACCTTGTGTGTAAATTATTACATGTCGAAACTTTGAGTTGTGCACCCCCACCTTTTCGCCTTAGGCACATATTTTCGCATGTCGATACTTTTTGTTGTGTGCCCCTAGCCTATGCCTTGGGTGTGAATTTTCACATGTCAACACTTTGTGTTATGCGCCCCCAGCCTGCACCTTGGGCACGAATTTTCGCATGTTCACACTTTGTGTTGTGCACCCCCATCCTGCGCCAAGGGCACAAATTTTTAAATGTTGAGAATTTGTGTTGTGCGCCCCCAGCCTACACCTTGGGCACAAATTTTTGCATGTAGACACTTTGTGTTGTGTTCCTGCAACCTGTGCCTTGGGTATGAATTTTTCGCATGTCAAGACTTTGTGTTGTGTGAGAAAAACCTTCGCCTTGGGCGTGAGATTTCACATGTTGGCACTTTGTGTTGTGTGCCCCCAGCCTACACCTTGGGCGTGAATTTTCTAATGTCAACACTTTGTGTTGTGCGCCCCTAGCCTGCGCCTTGGGCATGAATTTTCGCATGTCGACCTTTTGTGTTGTGCGCCCCTATCCTGCACCTAGGGCATGAATTTTCGCATGTTGACACTTTGTGTTGTGCGCCCCCAGCCTGCGCCTTGGCTGAAAATTTTTACATGTCAAAACTTTGTGTTGTGCACTCTGAGCCCTTGCCTTGGGCGTAAATTTTTATATGTTGACACTTTGTGTTGTGCACCACCATCCTGTGCCTTAGGTGTGAATTTTTGCATGTCGACACTTTGTGTTGTGCACCCCCAGCTTATGCCTTGGGCGATATTTTTCACATGTCGACACTTTGTGTTGTGCGCCCCCAGCTTGCGGCTTGGGCATTAATTTTCACATGTCGACACTTTGTGTTGTGCGCCCCCAGCTTGCGGCTTGGGCATTAATTTTCACATGTCGACACTTTGTGTTGTGCACCCCCAGCCTGCACCTTCGGCAAAAAATTTTGCATGTCGACACTTTATGTTGTGCAGCCCCAGCCTGGTCCTTGGCCGTGAATTTTTGCATGTCGACACTTTGTGTTGTGCAGTCCCAAACTGCACGTTGGGCACGAATTTTTGCATGTGGTCACTTTGTATTGTATTCCCCCATCCTATTCCTTGGACGTGAATTTTTGCATGTCGACACTTTGTGTAGTGTGCCCCTAGCCTACACCTTCGACACAAATTTTTACATGTCAACACTTTGTGTTCTGTGCCCCTAGCCTATGCCTTGGTCATGAATTTTCGCATGTCAACGATTTCTATTGTGCTCCCGCAGCGTGTGCCTTGTGCGTGAATTTTCACATGTTGACACTTTGTGCACCCCCAGCCTGCACCTTATACGACCCTAGCCTATGCCTTGGTCGAGAATTTTGACATGTCCACAGTTTATGTTGTGTGCCCCTAGCATGTGCCTTAGGCGTAAATTTTCACATGTTGAGACATTGTGTTATGCACCCCCAGACTACGCTTTAGGCACGATTTTTCGCAGGTCGACACTTTGTGTTCATCGCACCCATCCTGTGCCTTGGACAAATTTTCACATGTTGACACTTTTTGTTCTGCGCCCCCAGCCTGTGCCTTGGGCACAAATTTTTCAATGTCGACACTTTGTGTTGTCCACCCCCAGCCTGCCCCTTGGGCACGAATTTTCACATGTAAACACTTTGTGTTGTGCGCCCCCAGCCAGTGCCTTGGGTGTGAATTTTCACATGTGGACACTTTGTGTTGTGCACCCATAGCCTGTGGCTGGGGCGCGAATTTTCACATGTCGACACTTTATGTTGTGCGCCCCCAGCCTATGCCTTGCGTGTGAATTTTTGCTAATCAACTCTTTGTGTTTTGGGCCCCCAGCTTGTGCCTTGGCCGTGAATTTTTACATGTTAACAATTTGTGTTGTGTTCCCCTAGCCTGCACCTTAGGCACAAATTTTTACATTACAACACTTTGTGTTGTGTGCCCCCAACCTACGCCTTGGGCTTGAATTTTCACATGTCGACACTTTATGTTGTGCACCGCCAGCCTGCGCTTTGGGCATGATTTTTCACATGTCGACACTTTGTGTTGTGCACCCCCAGCCTGTGCATTGGTCGCAAATTTTTGCATGTCGACACATTGTGTTGTGCGCCCCCAGCCTACGCCCTGGGCATGAATTTTCACATGTCGACACTTAGTGTTGTGTGCCCCTAGCCTGCGCCTTGGGCACAAATTTTTACATGTTAACACTTTGTGTTGTGCGCCCCTAGCCTGCGCCTTGGGCATGTATTTTTGCATGTTAACACTTTGTGTTGTGCACCCCCAGCCTGCGCCTTAGGTACAAATTTTCGCATGTCAACACTTTGTGTTGTGTGCACCCAATCTACACGTTGGGCGCAAATTTTCACATGTCGACACTTTGTGTTGTGTGCCCCCAGCCTACGCCTTGGGTGTGAATTTTAGCATGTCGACACTTTGCGTTGTGTGCCCCCAACCTGCACCTTGGGCTCAAATTTTCACATGTGGACACTTCATGTTGTGCACCTCCAGCCTGCGCCTTAGGCATGGATTTTTCACATGTGGACACGTTGTGTTGTGCGCCTTCAGCCTACGCCTTGGGCAATAAGTTTTGCATGTCGAAACTTTGTGTTGTGTGCCCTGACCCTGAGCCTTGGGAGTAAATTTTCACATGTTGATACTTTGTGTTGTGCACCCCTAGCCTGCACTTTGGGTGTGAATTTTCACATGTTGACACTTTGTGTTGTGTGCACCCATCCTGCGCCTTGAGCAAAAATTTTCACATGTTGACACTTTCTGTTGTGTGATCCCAGCTTAGACCTTGGACGTGAATTTTTTCATATCGACACTTTGTGTTGTGTGCACCCAACTTGCGCATTGGGCACGAATTTTCACATCTCAACACTTTGTGTTGTGCGCCCCCAGCTTTCACCTTGGGTGTGAATTTTCACATGTCGACACTTTGTTGTGCGCCCCCAGCCTACTCCTTTGGCATGAATTTTCACATGTCAACATTTTGTGTTGTGCACCTCCAGCCTGTGACTTGATTGTGAATTTTCACATGTCGACACTTTGTGTTGTGAACCTCTAGTCTGCACCTTGTGTGCAAATTTTTGCATGTCGACACTTTGTGTTCTTCGCACCCAACCTGTGCCTTGGACATGAATTTTCCCATGTCGACACTTTTTGTTCTGCGCCCCCATCCTGTGCCTTGGGCACAAATTTTCACATCTCGAAACTTTTTGTTGTCCACCCCCAGCCTGCCCCTTGGGCATGAATTTTAACATGTTGACACTTTTTGTTGTGTGCCCCTAGCCAGCGTCTTGGGTGTGAATTTTCGCATGTGGACACTTTGTGTTGTGCGCCCCCAGCCTGCGGCTTGGGCGTAAATTTTTTCATGTCGACATGTTGTGTTGTGTGCCCCCATCCTATGCCTTGGGCGTGAATTTTCACATGTCGACACTTTGTGTTTTGGGCCCCTAGCCTGTGCCTTGGGCGTAAATTTTCACATGTTAACAATTTGTGTTGCGTTCCCCTAGCCTGCGCCTTAGGCACGAATTTTCGCATAACAAGACTTTGTGTTGTGCATGCCCATCTTGCGCCTTGGACATGAATTTTTACATGTCGACACTTTATGTTGTGCACCCCTAGCCTATGCTTTGGGCATGAGTTTTCACATGTCAACACTTTGTGTTGTGCACCCCCAGCCTGCACCTTTGTCACGAATTTTTGCATGTCGACACATTGTGTTGTGTGCCCCCAGCCTACGCCCTGGGTATGAATTTTCACATGTCGACACTTTGTGTTGTGCACCCCCAGCCTATGCCTTGGGCATGAATTTTTGCATGTTAACACTTTGTGTTGTGCACCCCCAGCCTGCGCCTTGGGCGTGTATTTTCACATGTTAACATTTTGTGTTGTGTGCACCCAGCCTGTGCCTTGGGCACGAATTTTTGTATGTCAACACTTTGTGTTATGCACCCCCAGCCTGCATGTTGGACGTAAATTTTCACAAGTCGACACTTTGTATTGTGTTCCCCCATCTTGCGCCTTGGGTGTGAATTTTAGCATGTCGACACTTTGTGTTGCGCACCCCCAACCTGTGCCTTGAGCTCAAATTTTCACATGTGGAAACTTCATGTTGTGCACACCCAGCCTACACCTTAGGCACGGATTTTCACATTTGGACACATCTTGTTTTATGCCTTCAGCCTGTACCTTGGGAAATAATTTTGGCATGTTGACACTTTGTGTTGTGCGCCCTTAGGCTGCGCCTTGGGCATGAATTTTCACATGTTGACACTTTGTGTTGTGCACCCCCAGCTTCTGCCTTAGGCACAAATTTTCACATGTCGACACTTTGTGTTTTTCCCTCCTGCCTGCGCCTTGGGTGTGAATTTTAACATGTCGACACTTTGTGTTGTGCGCCCCCAACCTTCGCCTTGGGCTCGAAATTTCGCATATGGACACTTCATGTTGTGCGCCCCCAGCTTGAAGTGTTGTGCACACATTGTGTTGTGTGCCTTTAGCCTGCACCTTTGGCAATAATTTTTGCATGTCGACACTTTGTGTTGTGCACCCCAGGCCTGTGCCTTGGGTGTGAATTTTCACATGTCGACACTTTTTGTTTAGCACACCCAGCCTGCGCCTTGGTCATGAATTTTCGCATGTCAACACTTTCTGTTGTGCACCCCCAGCCCGCACCTTCGACGTGAATTTTTTCATATCGACACTTTGTGTTATGCACACCCAACCTGCACATTGGGCACAAATTTTCGCATGTTCACACTTTGTGTTGTGCACCCCAAGCCTGCACCTTGTGTGTGAATTTTCGCATGTCAAAACTTTGTTGTGCGCCACCATCCTAATCCTTGGGCATGAGTTTTCGCATGTCGACATTTTGTGTTGTGCGCCCCTAGCCTGTGACTTGAGTGTGAGTTTTCACATGTCGACACTTTGTGTTCTTCGCACCCACCTACACCTTCGACACGAATTTTCGCATGTCTACAATTTTTGTTCTGCGCCCCCAGCCTACACCTTGGGCACAAATTTTTGCATGTCGACACTTTGTGTTGTCCACCCCATCCTGCCCCTTGGGCATGAATTTTTACATGTTGACACTTTGTGTTGTCCACCCCCATCCAGTGCCTTGGGTGTGAATTTTCGCATGTGGACACTTTATGTTTTTCACCCCCAACCTGCAGCTTGGGCACAAATTTTTACATGTCGACACTTTTTAATGTGCACCCCCATCCTGCTCCTTGGGCATGAATTTTCGCATGTCGACACTTTATGTTTTGGGCCCCCAGCTTGTGCCTTGGGCGTGAATTTTCACATGTTAACAATTTGTGTTGTGTTTCCCTAGCTTGTGCCTTAGGTGCAAATTTTTTCATTATAAAACTTTGTGTTGTGTGCCCCCAGCTTGCGCCTTGGACGTGAATTTTCGCATGTCGACACTTTGTGTTGTCCACCCCGAGCCTACCCCTTGGGCATGAATTTTTGCATGTTGACACTTTGTGTTGTGCGCCCCCAGCCAGCGCCTTGTGTGTGAATTTTTTCATGTGGACACTTTGTGTTGTTCGCCCCCAGCCTGCGGCTTGGGCGTGAATTTTCACATGTCGACACTTTCTCTTGTTTGCCCCCATCCTGCACCTTGGGCGTGAATTTTTGCATGTCGACACTTTGTGTTTTGGGCCACCAGCCTGTGCCTTGGGCATGAATTTTCACATGTTAACAATTTGTGTTGTGTTCCCCTAGCCTGCACCTTAGGCGCAAATTTTTGCATTACAACACTTTGTTTTGTGCACCCCCGGCCTGCGCCTTGGGCATGAATTTTTGAATGTCGACACTTTACGTTGTGCGCCCCCAGCCTATGCTTTGGGTGTGATTTTTCACATGTCAACACTTTGTGTTGTGCACCCACAGTCGGCGCCTTGGCCATGAATTTTTGCATGTCGACACATTGTGTTGTGCGCCCCTAGCCTATGCCCTGGGCATGAATTTTTACATGTCCACAGTTTGTGTTGTGTGCCCCTAGCCTGCACATTGGGCACAAATTTTCACATGTTAACAGTTTGTGTTGTGCGCCCCCAGCCTTCACCTTGGGCGTTTATTTTTGCATGTTAACACTTTGTGTTGTGCGCCCCCAGCCTACGCCTTGGGTAAAAATTTTTGCATGTCAACACTTTGTGTTGTGTGCCCCCAGCCTGCACGTTGGGCGTAAATTTTCGCATGTCGACACTTTGTGTTGACCGCCCCCAGCCTGCGCTTTGGGTGTGAATTTTAGCATGTCAACACTTTGTGTTGTGTGCCCCAAACCTGCACCTTGGGCTCAAATTTTCACATGTGGACACTTCATGTTGTGTGCCCCCAGCTTGCGCCTTAGGCACGAATTCTTGCATGTGGACACATTGTGTTGTGTGCCTTCATCCTGCGCCTTGGGCAATAATTTTTACATGTCGACACTTTGTGTTGTGTGCCCCGAGCCTGCGCCTTGGGCGTAAATTTTCACATGTTGACACTTTGTGTTGTGCGCCCCCAGCCTATGCCTTGGGCATGAATTTTCACATGTCGACACTTTGTGTTGTGCGCACCCAGCCGGCGCCTTGGGCACAAGTGTTCACATGTTGAAACTTTCTATTGTGCTCCCCCAGTCCGCACCTTGGACACGAATTTTTTCATATCGACACTTTGTGTTTTGCGCACCCAACTTACACATTGGGCACGAATTTTCACATTTCAACTCTTTGTGTTATGTGCCACCAGCCTACACCTTGGGTGTGAATTTTCACATGTTGACACTTTGTTGTGCGCCCCCAGCCTACTCCTTAGGTGTGAATTTTCACATGTCGACATTTTGTGTTGTACACCTCCAGCCTGTGACTTGAGCGCAAGTTTTCACATGTCGACACTTTATGTTGTGAACCTCTAGTCTGCACCTTGTGCACAAATTTTTGCATGTCGACACTTTGTGTTCTTCACACCCAACCTGCACCTTGGACACAAATTTTCGCATGTCGACCCTTTTTATTCTGCACCTCCAGCCTGCGCCTTGGGCACAAATTTTTGCATGTTGACACTTTGTGTTGTCCACCCTTAACCTGCCCCTTGGGCACGAATTTCTGCATGTTGACACTTTGAGTTGTGCGCCCCCACCCAGCGTCTTCTGTGTGAATTTTAGCATGTGGACACTTTGTGTTATGCGCCCCCAGCCTCTGGCTTGGGCGCGAATTTTCGCATGTTGACATGTTGTGTTGTGCGCCCCCATCCTACAGCTTGGGTGTGAATTTTTGCATGTCGATAGTTTGTCTTTTGGTCCCCCAGCCTGTTCCTTGGGTGTGAATTTTCACATGCTAACAATTTGTGTTGTGTTTCCCTAGCCTACGCCTTAGGCGCAAATTTTTGCATAACTACACTTTTTGTTGTGCGCCCCCAACCTGTGCCTTGGGCATGAATTTTTGCATGTCGACACTTTATGTTGTGCGCCCCCAACCTGCGCTTTAGGCATGATTTTTCACATGTCAACACTTTGTGTTGTGCATGCCCAGCCTGCGCCTTTTTCAAAAATTTTGCATGTCCAACATTGTGTTGTGCGCCTCCAGCCTACGCCCTGGGCACAAATTTTCACATGTCAACACTTTGTGTTGTGCACCCCCAGCCTATGCCTTGGGCACGAATTTTTGCATGTTAACACTTTGTGTTGTGCACTCCCAGCCTGCGCCTTGGGCACATATTTTCACATCTTAACACTTTGTGTTGTGTGCACCCAGCCTGTGCCTTCGGCACAAATTTTTGTATGTCAACACTTTGTGTTGTGCACCCCCAGCCTGCATGTTGGACGTAAATTTTCACTAGTCAACACTTTGTATTGTGTTCCCCCATCTTGCGCCTTGGGTGTGAATTTTAACATGTCGACACTTTGTGTTGCGTAGCCCCAACCTGTGCCTTGAGCTCGAATTTTCACATGTGGAAACTTCATGTTGTGCACCCCCAGCCTGCACCTTAGGCACGAATTTTCACATTTGGACACATTGTGTTGACACTTTGTGTTGTGTGCCGCCAACCTACGCCTTGGGCATGAATTTTCACATGTTGACACTTTGTGTTGTGCACCCCCAGCCTGCATCTTGGGCACAAATTTTCACATGTCGACACTTTGTGTTGTGCATCCTCAGCCTGCGCCTTGGGTTCAAATTTTAGCATGTCAACTCTTTGTGTTGTGCGCCCCCAACCTGTGCCTTGGGCTCGAAATTTCACATGTGGACAATTCATGTTGTGTGCCCCCAGTCTGCGCCTTAGGCACAAATTTTCGCATGTGGACACATTGTGTTGTGTGCCTTCAGCCTGCGCCTTGGGCAATACTTTTTGCATGTCGACACTTTGTATTGTGTGCCCCTAGCCTGCACCTTCGGTGTTAATTTTCACATGTCGACACTTTTTGTTATTTACACCCAGCCTTCACCTTTGGCACAAATTTTTGCATGTCAACACTTTCTGTTGTGCACCCCCAGCCTGCACCTTGGACGTGAATTTTTTCATATCAACACTTTGTGTTTTGCACACCCAACCTGCACATTGGGCACAAATTTTCACATGTTCACACATTGTGTTGTGTTCCCCCAGCCTGCACCTTGGGTGTGAATTTTCGCATGTCAACACTTATTGTGCGCCCCCAGCCTACTCCTTGGGCGTGAATTTTCACATGTCAACATTTTGTGTTGTGCACCCCTAGCCTGTGACTTGAGTGCGAGTTTTCAAATGTCGACACTTTATGTTGTGAACCTCCAGTCTGCACCATGTGCGTAAATTTTTACATGTCAACACTTTGTGTTCTTTGCACCCAGTTTGCACCTTGGACACGAATTTTTAAATGTCGACACTTTTTGTTTTGCGCCCCCAGCCTGCACCTTGGGCACAAATTTTTACATGTCGACACTTTGTGTTGTCCACCCCCAGTTTGCCCCTTGGGCATGAATTTTTGCATGTTGACACTTTGTGTTGTCCGCCCCCATCCAGCGCCTTGGGTGTGAATTTTCGCATGTGGACAATTTGTGTTGTGCACCCCCATCCTATGTCTTGGGCGCGAATTTTCCCATGTCGACACTTTTTATTGTGCAACCCCATCCTGCTCCTTGGGCGTGAATTTTCACATGTCGACACTTTGCGTTTTGGGCCCCCAGCCTGTGCCTTGGGTGTGAATTTTCACATGTTAACAATTTGTGTTGTGTTCCCCTAGCCTGTGCCTTAGGCGCAAATTTTTTCATTATAACACTTTGTGTTGCGTACCCCCAGCCTGCACCTTTGGCATGAATTTTTGCATGTCGAAACTTTGTGTTTTCCACCCCCAACCTATGCCTTGGGCACAAATTTTCGCATGTTGACACTTTGTGTTGTGCGCCCCCATCCAGTGCCTTTGGTGTGAATTTTTTCATGTGGACACTTTGTGTTGTGTGGCCCCAGCTTGCGGCTTGGGCTCGAATTTTTGCATGTCGACACTTTGTGTTGTGCGCCCCCATCCTACGCCTTGGGCGTAAATTTTTGCATGTCGACACTTTGTGTTTTGGGCCCCTAGCCTGTGCCTTGGGTGTGAATTTTCACATGTTAACAATTTGTGTTGTGTCCCCTAGCCTGCGCCTTAGGCACAAATTTTTGCATTACAACACTTTGTGTTATGCGCCCCCAGCTTGGGCCTTGGGCGTGAATTTTTGCATGTCGACACTTTATGTTGTGCACCCCCAGCCTGCGCTTTGGGCATGATTTTTCACATGTCCAAACTTTGTGTTGTGCACCCCCAGCCTGCACCTTGGTCACGAATTTTTGCATGTCAACACATTGTGTTGTGCACCCCCAGCCTACGCCCTAGGCACGAATTTTCAAATGTCGACACTTTGTGTTGGGCACCCCCAACCTGCGCCTTGGGCACGAATTTTCGCATGTTAAAACTTTGTGTTCTGCGCCCCCAGCCTATGCCTTGGGAACGTATTTTCACATGTTAACGATTTGTGTTTTGCGCCACTAGCCTACGCCTTGGGCATGAATTTTCACATGTCAACACTTTGTGTTGTGCGCCCCCAGCCTGCACGTTGGGCATAGATTTTTGCATGTCGACACTTTGGGTTGTGCTCCCCCATCCTGTGCGTTGGGTGTGAATTTTAGCATGTCGACACTTTGTGTTGTGCGCCCCCAACCTGTGCCTTGGGCTCAAATTTTCACATGTGGACACTTTATGTTGTGTGCCCCCAGCCTACACCTTAGGCATGGATTTTCGAATGTGGACAAAGTGTGTTGTGTGCCTTCAGGCTGCACCCTAGGCAATAATTTTTGCATGTTGACACTTTGTAGTTGTGCACCCGAAGCCTGTGCCTTGGGCACGGATTTTCACATGTTGACACTTTGTGTTGTGCGCCCCCAGCCTATGCCTTGGATGCGAATTTTCATATGTCAACACTTTGTGTTGTGCGCCCCTAGCCGACGCCTTGGGCACGAATTTTCACATTTCTACACTTTCTGTTGTGCGCCCCTAGCTTGCACCTTGGATACAAATTTTTTCATATCGACACTTTGTGTTGTGTGCACCCAACTTATGCATTGGGCACGAATTTTTGCATGTCAACACTTTGTGTTGTGCCCCCCTAGCCTGCACCTTAGGTGCAAATTTTTGCATGTCGACACTTTGTTGTGCGTCCCTAGCATGCTCCTTAGGCGTGAGTTTTTGTATGTCAAAATTTTGTGTTGTGTGCCCCCAGCCTGTGACTTTAGTGCGAGTTTTCACATGTCGACACTTTGTGTTGTGAACCTCCAGTCTGCACCTTGTGTGTAAATTATTACATGTCGAAACTTTGTGTTGTGCACCCCCACCTTTTCGCCTTAGGCACATATTTTCACATGTCGATACTTTTTGTTGTGTGCCCTAGCCTATGCCTTGGGTGTGAATTTTCACATGTCAACACTTTGTGTTATGCGCCCCCAGCCTGCACCTTGGGCACGAATTTTCGCATGTTCACACTTTGTGTTGTGCACCCCCATCCTGCGCCAAGGGCACAAATTTTTAAATGTTGAGAATTTGTGTTGTGCGCCACCAGCCTACACCTTGGGCACAAATTTTTGCATGTAGACACTTTGTGTTGTGTTCCTGCAACCTGTGCCTTGGGTATGAATTTTTCGCATGTCAAGACTTTGTGTTGTGTGAGAAAAACCTTCGCCTTGGGCGTGAGATTTCACATGTTGGCACTTTGTGTTGTGTGCCCCCAGCCTACACCTTGGGCGTGAATTTTCTAATGTCAACACTTTGTGTTGTGCGCCCCTAGCCTGTGCCTTGGGCATGAATTTTCGCATGTCGACCTTTTGTGTTGTGCGCCCCTATCCTGCACCTAGGGCATGAATTTTCGCATTTTGACACTTTGTGTTGTGCGCCCCCAGCCTGCGCCTTGGCTGAAAATTTTTACATGTCAAAACTTTGTGTTGTGCACTCTGAGCCCTTGCCTTGGGCTTGAATTTTTATATGTTGACACTTTGTGTTGTGCACCACCATCCTGTGCCTTAGGTGTGAATTTTTGCATGTCGACACTTTGTGTTGTGCACCCCCAGCTTATGCCTTGGGCGAGATTTTTCACATGTCGACACTTTGTGTTGTGTGCCCCCAGCTTGCGGCTTGGGCATTAATTTTCACATGTCGACACTTTGTGTTGTGCGCCCCCAGCTTGCGGCTTGGGCATTAATTTTCACATGTCGACACTTTGTGTTGTGCACCCCCAGCCTGCACCTTCGGCAAAAAATTTTGCATGTCGACACTTTATGTTGTGCACCCCCAGCTTGCACCTTGGCCGTGAATTTTTGCATGTCGACACTTTGTGTTGTGCAGTCCCAAACTATACGTTGGGCACGAATTTTTGCATGTGGTCACTTTGTGTTGTATTCCCCCATCCTATTCCTTGGACGTGAATTTTTGCATGTCGACACTTTGTGTAGTGTGCCCCTAGCCTACACCTTCGGCACGAATTTTTACATGTCAACACTTTGTGTTCTGTGCCCCTAGCCTATGCCTTGGTCATGAATTTTCGCATGTCAACGATTTCTATTGTGCTCCCGCAGCGTGTGCCTTGTGCGTGAATTTTCACATGTCAACACTTTGTGTTGTGCACCCCCAGCCTGTGCCTTTGGTGTGATTGTTCACATGTCAACACTTTGTGTTGTGCGCCCCCAACCTATGCCTTGGGCGTGAATTTTTGCATGTCGACACTTTGTGTTGTGCTCCCCCGGCCAACGACTTGGGTGCAAATTTTCACATGTCTACAATTTTTGTTGTGCGCCCCCAATCTGCACCTTGGGTGAAAATTTTCACATGTCAACACTTTGTGTTGTGTGCCCCCAGCCTTCACCTTAGGCATGAATTTTTGTATGTTGACACTTTGTGTTATGCACCACCAGCCTGCACCTTGTGTGTGAATTTTTACATGTCGACACTTTGTGTTGTGGGCCCCCACCTTATGCCTTGGGCACGAACATTTGCATGTCAACACTTTGTGTTGTGCACCCCTAACGTGTGCCTTGGGCACAAATTTTCACATGTCGACACTTTGTGTTGTGTGCCCCAAGCCTGTGCCTTGGTCACGTATTTTCGAATGTCGACCCTTTGTGTTGTGCGCCACCAGCCTACGCCTTGTGCACAAATTTTCACATGTAGACACTGTTTTTTAAACGCCCCCAACCTGAGCCTTAAGAGAAAATTTTTGCATGTTGACACTTTGTCTTATACACTCCTAGCCTGCACCTTAGGCAAAAAATTTTACATGTCGAAACTTTCTGTTCTGCGCCCCCCGCCTACGCCTTGGGCGTGAATTTTTGCATGTCGACACTTTGTGTTGTGCACCCCCAGCCTACGCCTTGGGCATAAATTTTTTCATGTCGACACTTTGTGTTGTGCGCCCCCAGCCTGCACCTTGGGCACAAATTTTTGCATGTCGACAGTTTGTGTTGTGCGCCCCCAGCCTACGCCTTGGGTGTGAATTTTTGCATGGCGACACTTTATTTTCTACGCCCCCAGCTTGTGCCTTGGACGTGAATTTTTACATGTCGACACTTTGTGTTGTGCTCACCCAACCTGCGCCTTGCGCGCAAATTTTCACATGTCGACACTTTGTGTTGTGCGCCCCGAGCCTGCACCTTTGGCGTGAATGTTCGCATGTCAACACTTTTTTTTGTGCACCACCAGCCTGTGACTTGGGCGCAAATTTTCACATGTCGATAATTTGTGTTGTGTGCCCCCAGCCTTTGCCTTAGGTGAAAACTTTTGCATGTCAAAACTTTGTGTTATGCACCCCCAACCCTTTCCTTGGGTGTGTATTTTCATATGTTGACACTTTGTGTTGTGCACCACTAGGCTGCGCCTTGGGTGTGAATTTTTGCATGTCGACACTTTGTGTTGTGCTTCCCCAGCTTATGCCTTGGGTGCAAATTTTCACATGTCGATAATTTGTGTTGTGCGCCAGCAACCTGCGCCTTGGGCGTGAATTTTCACATGTCAACACTTTGTGTTGTGTGCCCGCATCCTGCGCTTTGGGCACATATTTTCACATGTTGACACTTTGTGTTATGTACTACCAGCCTGTGCCTTATGAGTGAATTTTTCCATGTCAACTTTTTGTATTATGCACCCCCATCCTGTGCCTTTGGTGTGAATTTTCGTATGTCAAACATTTGTGTTGTGCGTCCCGAACCTGTGGGCATGTCGATACTTTGTGTTGTGCCCCACCAACCTGCACCTTGGGTGCAAATTTTTACATGTCAACAGTTTGTGTTGTGCGCCCTCGGCCTGTGCCTTGGGCATGAATTTTCGCATGTTGACACTTTGTGTTTTCCACCCCCAGCCTACGCTTTGGGCATGAATTTTTGCATGTCGACACTTATTGTTGTGTGCCCCCAGCTTGCGCCTTGGGTGCGAATTTTTGCAAGTCGACAATTTTTGTTGTGCACCCCCAGCCTCCGCCTTGGGTGTGAATTTTTGCATGTCAACACGTTGTGTTGTATGCCCCTAGCTTGCACCTTGGGCATGAATTTTCACATGCCGACACTTTGTTTTGTGCGCCCCAAGCCTACACCTTTGGCAAAAAAAATTTGCATGTCGACACTTTGTGTTGTGCGCTCCCAGACTACACCTTAGACAAGTATCTTCGCATGTTGACACTTTGTGTTGTGTGCCCCCAGCTTGTGCCTTGGGCACAAATTTTTTCATGTTGACACTTTGTGTTGTGCGCACCCAGCCTGCGCCTTGGATGGGAATTTTTGCATGTCGACACTTTGTGTTGTGCGCCCCCAACCTGTGCCTTGGGCACAAATTTTGGCATGTCGACACTTTGTGTTGTGTGCCCCCAACCTATTCCTTGGGCATGAATTTTTGCATGTCAAGAGGTTATCTTGTTAACTCCAAGCCTGCGCCTTGGGCACAAATTTTTTCATGTTGACACTTTCTGTTGTGTGCCCCAAGCCTGCACCTTCGGCGTGAATTTTCACATGTTGACACTTTGTGTTGTGCACCCCCAGCCTGCACCTTGGGCACACATTTTCACATGTCAACACTTTGTGTTGTGTGCCCCCAACCATCGCCCTTGGTGTGAATTTTTTCATGTTGACACTTTGTGTTGTGCTTCCCTAGCCTACACCTTGAGCATGAATTTTCGTATGTCGACACTTTTTATTGTACACCCCCAGCCTGGGGCTTGGGCATGAATTTTTGCATGTCAACACTTTGTGTTGTGTTCCCCCAGCCTGCGCCTTGCGCGTGAATTTTTCCATGTGGACATTTTGTGTTGTGCGCCCCTAGCCTACGCCTTGGGCATGAATTTTTTCATGTCGACTCTTTGTCTTTTGTGCCCCCAACCTGAACCTTGGGCACGAATTTTTGCATGTCAACACATTGTGTTGTGCGCACCCAACCTTCGCTTTGGGCGTGAATTTTTACATGTAGAGAATTTGTTTTGTGTGCCCCCAGTCTGGACCTTGGGTGCAAATTTTAACATGTCAACACATTGTGTTGTGCGCCCCCAGCCTACACCTTGGGCAATAATTTTCGCATGTCGACACTTTTTGTTGTGTGCCCCAAGCTTGCACCTTGGGCATGAATTTTCACATGTCGACACTTTGTGTTGTGCACCCCGATCTTGTGCCTTTGGCATAAATTTTCACATGTCAACACTTTGTGTTGTGCACCCCCAGCTTGACCATTAGGCATGAATTTTCACATGTCAACACTTTTTGTTTTGTGCCCCCAGCCTGCGCATTGAGCGCAAATTTTCACATGTTGACACTTTTTGTTGTGTGCCCCAGCCTGCAACTTGGGTGTGAATTTTCGAATGTTGACACTTTGTGTTATGCGCCCCTAGCCTGTGCCTTGGGCACAAATTTTTACATGTCCACAATTTGTGTTGTGTGCCCCCATCCTGTGCCTTGGGCATGAATTTTTGTATGTTGACACTTTGTGTTGTGTTCCCCCATCCAGCACATTGGGCGCGAATTTTTGCATGTCGACACTTTTTTTTGTGCACCCCTAACCTTTACCTTTGGTACAAATTTTCGCATGTTTAAAACTAGTGTTGTGCGCCCCCAGCCTGCGACTTGGGTGCAAATTTTTGCATATCGACCCTTTGTTTTGTGCACCCCCAGCCAACGCCTTGGGTGAAAATATTTACATGTCAACACTTTGTGTTTTGCGCCCCCAGCCTTTGCCTTGGGCACAAATTTTCACATGTTGACACTTTGTGCACCCCCATCCTGCGCCTTGTGTGCCCCCGACCTGCGCCTTGGTTAAGAATTTTCACATGTCGACACTTTGTGTTGTGTGCCCCCAGCATGCACCTTAGGCATAAATTTTCGCATGTCGACACTTTGTGTTGTGCACCCCTAGACTACACCTTAGGCACGAATTTTCACAGGTCAACACTTTGTGTTCTTCATACCCACCCTGCACCTTGAACATGAATTTTCGCATGTCGACACTTTTTGTTCTGCGCCCCCAGCCTGCGCCTTGTGCACAAATTTTTGCATGTCGACACTTTGTGTTGTCCACCCCCAGCTTACCCCTTAGGCACAAATTTTCGCATGTTGACACTTTGTGTTGTGCACCCCTAGCCAGCACCTTGGGTGTGAATTTTTGCATGTGGACACTTTGTGTTGCGTGCCCCCAACCTGCGGCTTTGGCACAAATTTTCACATGTCAAAACTTTGTGTTGTGCACACCCAACCTGCACCTTGGGCATGAAATTTTGAAAGTCGACACTTTGTGTTGTGCACCCCCAGCTTGTGACTTGGGCGCAAATTTTTGCATGTCAACACTTTGTGTTGTGCGCCCCCAGCGTTCGCCTTGGGTGCGAATTTTCACATGTTGACACTTTGTGTTATGTTACCCCAGCCTTCACCTTGGGTGCAAATTTTTGCATGTCAACACTTTGTGTTGTGCGCCCCCAGCTTATGCCTTGGGCGTGAATTTTTGCATGTCGACACTTTGTGTTTTGTGCCCCAAGCCTGCGTTTTGGGTAAAAATTTCACATGTTGACACTTTGTGTTGTGTGCCCAAAGCATGCGCATTCGGTGTGTATTTTTGCATGTCAACAACTTGTGTTGTGTGCCGCCATCCTGCACCTTGCGCATGATTTTTTACATGTCGACACTTTGTGTTGTGCGTCCCCAGCCTGCGCCTTGGGCGTGAATTTTCACATGTCGACACTTTGTTTTGTGCTCCCCCAGCCTGTGCCTTGCATGTGAATTTTTTCATGTCGACACTTTTTGTAGTGTGCCCCTAGCCTGCGCCTTTGGCACGAATTTTTTCATGTCGACACTTTGTGTTGTGTGCCCCCAACCTACGCCTTAGGCACAAATATTCGCATGTTGACACTTTTTTTTGTGAGCCCCCAGCCTGTGCCTTAGGCATGAATTTTCACATGTCGACACTTTGTGTTGTGCACCCCCAACCTGCACCTTGGGCACGAAATTTTGCATGTCAACACTTTGTGTTGTGTGCCCCTAGCCTGTGACTTGGGCAAAAATTTTCACATTTCGACACTTTGTGTTGTGCGCCCCTAACCTGTGCCTAGGGCATAAATTTTTGCATGCCGACACTTTGAGTTGTGTGCCCCCAGCCTTCGCCTTGGGCATGAATTTTGACATGTTGACAGTTTGTGTTGTGCACCCCCAGCCTGCGCCTTGGGTGTGAATTTTTGCATGTCGACACTTTGTGTTGTGTGCCCCCAGCTTATGCCTTGGGCTCGAATTTTCACATGTCGACACTTTGTGTTGTGTGCCCCGAGCCTGCGCCTTGGGTAGGAATTTTTGCATGTCGACACTTTGTGTTGTGCTCCCCTAGTGTGTGCCTTGCATGTGAATTTTCGCACGTCGACACTTTTTGTTGTGTGCCCCCAGCCTGCGCCTTGGGCACAAATTTTTGCATGTCGACACTTTGTGTTGTGAGCCCCCAACCTGCAACTTGGGTGCAAATTTTCGCATGTCGACACTTTTATTGTTCACCCCCAGCCTGCGCCTTGGGCGTGAATTTTTGCATGTCAACACTTTGTGTTGTGCACCCCCAACCTGCGCCTTGGGCATGAAATTTTGCATGTCAACACTTTTTGTTGTGCACCCCCAGGTTGTGACTTGGGTGTAAATTTTCACATTTTGACACTTTGTGTTGTTCGCCCCCAGCCTGCACCTTGGGTATGAATTTTCACATACCGAAACTTTGTGTTGTGTACCCCCAGCCTTCGCCTTGGGCACAAATTTTCACATGTTGATAGTTTGTATTGTGCGCTCCCAGCCTGCACCTTGGGTGCGAATTTTTGCATGTCGACACTTTGTGTTGTGCACCCCCAGCTTATGCCTTGGGTGGGAATTTTCACATGTCGACACTTTGTGTTGTGCACCCCCATCCTGTGGCTTGGGCGCGAATTTTCACATGTTGACACTTTGTGTTGTGTGCCTCCAGCCTGCGTCTTGGGCATGAATTTTCACATGTCGACACCTTGTGTTGTGCACTGCCATCCTGCACCTTGGGCATGAATTTTCACATGTTGACACTTTGTGTTGTGCTCCCCGAGCCTGCGCCTTGGGCGGGAATTTTCGCATGTTGACACTTTGAGTTGGAAGCCCCCAACCTGTGCCTTGGGCACAAATTTTCGCATGTCGACACTTTGTGTTGTCTGCCCCCAAGCTAGGCCTTGGGCATGAATTTTTACATGGCAACACATTGTGTTGTGCACCCTTAGCCTGCGCCTTGGGCATGAATTTTCACATGTTGTCCACCCCCAGCCTGCGCCTTGTGTGAAAATTTTCACATGTCAACACTTTGTGTTGTGCACCCCTAGCCTGCGCCTTGGGTGCAAATTTTCACATGTCGACACTTTCTATTGTGTGCCCCCAGCCTGCGCCTTGGGCTTGAATTTTCGCATGTTGACACTTTGTGTTGTGCACCCCTAGTCTCAGCCTTAGGCCTGAATTTTCACATGTCAACACTTTGTGTTGTGTGCTCCCAGCCTGTGCCTTGGGTGCAAATTTTTACATGTCGACACTTTGTGTTGTGTGCCCCTAGCCTGCAGCTTGGGCGTGAATTTTCACATGTCAACACTTTGTGTTGTGTGCCCCCAGCCTGCTCCTTAGGCACGAATTTTTACATGTGGGCACTTTGTGCTCTTGACTATATTTACCCATGGGGGAGATATATACAACAATTTGGTGACTCAACGGGGTAGCCTACCTGCTAGGTAGAAGATCAGTGGCCTTTTAGCAATTCATTGGGCATGGAGTCATAAGTAATAACCTGAAACCAACTTGATCTCTGATCCCAAGCCTTATACTGCAACTCCTTCTCCGAGAGCACGTTGAACTGTAGAAATTCAACCTGAGAGCAACAAAACCTGTCCCGAAGCACTTAGGGAAACTGAAACCTAACTACAACAAGACAATGTGCACCCACACTTAGGAATTGAAAACTTAGGCTAATATTTACAAGGGTAAACCTTTCCTTTTAGTAGAAATATTTAAGGTAGATTCCATTAACCGGAATTGGGAGTTCTTTTCTATCTAATGTAGACAATTGGAAGGCATTACTTCTCTTACATCCTGTGACCATGTAGGGGCCACTCCAAATGGTATCAAAATTGGAATTCCTTCCTGGTTTTTCCCGATTTGCGTCCCATTTCAGAACTAGGTCCCCTTCCTAGAAGGTCTTTGCTCTTACTTTCTTATCAAACCATCTTTTTACTAAGGCATGATCCTTCTCAATCGTCTGAACTGCATGTTCTCTTATTTCTTCCAATTCCATCAACTCTGCATACCTGGCCTGCATTGGTTCAAACTCAGACAACTCCAACTGCTTCATGAACTCCAATGCTACCAATTCTAAGTATATAGGCAATACTACCTCTTTCCCATAGACCAACTTGTAGGGAGAACTACCTGTAGACCTCTTTGGTGTTGTCCTGTCAGCCCATAACACTGATTTTAGCTTGGTATGCCATGTTCTTTGCTTTTCATCCAGATTCCTTCTGATGATCCTTAGAAAATTCTTGTTCGTTGACTCTACCTGTCCATTACCCCGTGGGTAATAATTTGAAGAGGTGCTCAAATAGATTCCATTCTTGACAACCCATTTTGTAATCTTGGAACCTATGAATGCCAATGCATTTTCTGATATGATAGTGGCCAGCACACCGAACCTGGTCACTATTCCTTCATAAAAGTCTAGTATGTTAGACTCATTTTCCTCTTTGAGCACTACTTCTTTGGTCCGCTTGGTGAAATATTCCATTGCCATGAGAATCCACTTGTGGCCTTGGCTTGATTTTAGATTGATGACCCCAATGAATTCCAATCCCCATTGCATAAATGGTTGGTTGACCAAAATTAGGTGCAATGGAAGCGCTACTAGTCTTTCTTTTCCTATGAAGAGTGCACATTTCTTACACTTTCTTATCCATGTATAGCAGTCATTGAACACTGTCAGCCAATAATACCCTGCCTTCATTATCTTGAGAGTTGTTACTCATGGGGCAAAATGTCCTCCAGAATCTCCATCATGAAAATCTCGTAACAACCTCTCAATTTGACCTGTCCCAATGCACCTCAATAGAACTCCATTGATGTCATTTTTAAACAAAACACCATCAACAAGCACATATTTAATGGCTTATAATTTGAAGTATCTCCTTTTTGTTTTGCTCAATTTTGGAGGGCATAGGCCTGCCTGTAGGAAGTGTATCATATTATGAGTCCAACAAGGAGCGAGCACATCATCATTCTTTTGTTCTTTTCCATCCTGTAATACCAAGATAGTCTCTTTTTCATCACCTGCTTCAACTTGCTGACTTGAGGCTAGTTGTTCACATAACCCCTTTCCATGTACCAGCTTCGTGACCTTAATTTCGATGTCATATTCCATGACACGAGTGATCCATATTGCATGTTTCTCATTCAAATCCTTGCTTAGAAGGAAGTCCTTAACTCCCGCATGAGAGACCAACAATTGGATCTTAATTTTTAAGACTAGGTGCTTGAATTTATTTAAGCTTATGATCACTGCAAGGACATGCTTTTCAATGAAAGAGTGCCTAGTTTCATATTCCTCCAAGCCTTGACTGAAGAAAGTAACTGGTTGTTCTAATCCCTCTTTGGTTTGTTGTACCAGGATTGTAGAAATTATGTCTCCACCACCAAAGGCATATAGCATGAAGTCTTTGGAGAAGTCTAGATTGACGAGAGTCGGAGCTTGAGATATAGCCTATTTTATTGCCTCAAAACTTTCCTTTCCTTTAGATGTCCACTTAAATGCCATGCTCTTCTTCAACATCATCGTTATTGGCTTTACGAGAGCTGCAAAGTTTGGAACAAACCTACGGAAAAAATTGATCCTTCCCAAGAAGCTTTAAAGAGCCTTCTTATGACTTGGCAATGGCAACGCTTGAATTTCTTTGACTCTTTCTGGGTCAATCGTCAACCCCTCCTTTGAAACAATATGGCCTAGAAGTTTTCTTTTGTGAGCCAAGAATATGCATTTTTTGGGATTTAATGATACCCCAAATCTTCTACACCTCTAAAATACCTTCCTCAAATGAAAGAGGTGATCCGCTGCATTTTTTGAGAATACAGTGATGTCGTCAAGATATATCAGAACTATTTTGTTGATCAATCCCTTGAATGCCATATCCATCACCCTTTGGAAAGTGGCTCTAGAATTTGATATCCCAAATGGCATCTTCTTATAGGCATAGGTGCCCCATTTGGTGGTGAAATCCATCTTGAACTAGTCATCTTCTTTCACCATTATCTGATTATACATTGAGTATCCATCTAGGAGAGAGAATCTCTCTGAACCAGACACCACTTGCAATATTTGTTCCATTGAAGGAAGTGGGTAATGGTCTTTGAGAGATACCCTGTTGAGGTCTCCAAAGTCCACACACAACCTAATTTCTCCGCTCTTCTTCCTCACTGGAACCAAGTTTGCAACCCAGCTTGAGTGCTTGATCAGGAATATAATGCTTACCTCTATTAGCTTGTTTAGCTCTTTCTTCGTTAGAGGCTCAATGTGAGGGTTGACTGGTCTCTACTTTTGCCTGATGGGCTTAACATCTAGATATAATTCTATGGTATGTTGTGTAAAATTCAGATTGAATCCTCTCAAGTCTTCATAGCTCCAAGAGAAGACATCTGGAAATTCTTGGCAAAGCTGTATGAATTCTAATTTCTCCTGCTCAGTGGCCACTTTACCAATTTTAAGTGTTTTGCCTTTCCCAACTAGAATTGGCTCAGAATCTTCTCTCTTAACCTGTATGTTAGCCTTTTCCTTACGGAACTGGTCGTTAGGGTTGAAGATAGACTCCAATGCTACTAAAACTTTGGGAAGCTTGTTTGTCCATAGCTGCACAACTTGATCCCCATATTGCTGCTCTAGTCCGTCTTGATTCCTAGCTGAGAATTCAGCCTCTTCTTGTAAAAAATTAATGATCTACTTATCATTCTCAAACACCTTCCAGCTTGTGTTATTATCTGGAACTGTTGGCCTCACAACCACATGCATATGTGGTTGTGTTTTTCCCCTTCTGATGTTGTCAACCACATCAAATGTTTCTCCAACTGCTACGAGCCTATCCACAGCTTCATTTTTCTTCTTTGGTATGGATACGATGTTGAAAGCTTTGAAATCCTCAATGAGGTCCCATACCCTATTCTTGTAGTTCCTCAGTATGTCATTCTTTGTAGCATGTTGTCCCATGACTTGGTTGACAATTAGCTTGCTATCTCCAAACACCTACACGTTCTTTATGCCCTTTTTACTCACCCAATGAAGTCCATGAATCAATGCTTCGTATTCATCCGTTTTGTTTGAATAGGAAAACTGGAAAATGAAAGCTGAATAATATTTGATTCCTTGAGGTGAAACAAGCATAACTCCTCCTCCTGCACCTTGCCTACTCCTTGATCCATCAAAAAATAACTGCCATACCTCATTGTCATCCTTATGGTCTAGTTTGGTGATGCTAGGAATACACTGGTTTTCTTCATGTATGCAATATACTCCTAGCTCAGATTCTTCTACTTCTTGGTAGGGATCAAAAACATGTACCTTGCTTTCCCATTCATCAAGATTCAAATCTAGGAGGCTTCCAACTTTGGTGTCAGCTTCATCTGTGCTTGGATAATCTTCTTGATCAAATGATGAACAGTTGGCATTGATTTAGCTTGGAGTATGAGGCTCAATGTGAAAGTTTGCAATTGGTTCAGATTTGATTGTGACCTTAGTACCATATCTTGTTCTGAACAACATGTGTGACCAGTCATCAGATAAGTAGCCTCCAATTCTTGTTGTGAAATCCCTTGATAAGCATAGGGCAAAGAGTGGTGGCAAATCTATCACTGACACATCTTGCAAAATGGTAACGTTGGGGCATGCATGCAAGGTAAGATTCAAACCTTTAATCACTCCAACCATTGCTACTATTGTCCCATCCAATTGCACTACCCCCTTTGATATGACTTCATATTGGAGACCCAACTAATCAGCTATTTGCTTGGGCATGACATAACTACTTTCCCCAGAATCAATCATGCAATTATGTACTAGTTTATCCCCAATAATTAATGAAACGTAGAATGGAGGGGGCTTCAAAACATTACCTTTTTGTCCTCCATGATTCCCTTTAGGATAAGCAGCATTTGTGATGACATTCTCTTACATATGGGCCTATTGTTTCCAAGTTGACCAATTCTTCATGGCAGCTTGTAGAAGATCTCTTTGGCCTGGTATGGATAAAGATTCCCAAATTGATATATTCACATTTGTCTTCTTCATTTGATCAATGATGCTAAATGGGGATGAAACATATCTTTGTTTTCCTTTAGCCTGCACATTCCTTTCTTGCGCATTGGCAGCAACAGCTAGCATTTGAGTTGGTTTAGAAGGTGGTTTGGGCTGTCCTTGTGTGTTTGGAACTGTATTTTACTTACCAACACCTTGTGGAGTGATGGAAGGTTGTAGATCACTTAGAGCCAATGACTACCCTTCACCAATATTCCTCTTCTTTGATATTGTGTTAGCTTCTTCACTCTGAGAAATTGTTTGATTCATGCCACAAAAATCCTCAGCTTGCCAATTCACAAGTGTGGTATCATTTGGAGCTCTGTTTTGCTGAGATGTCCCTTGTTGCTTATTTGTTTCTTGACTCACTTCACCCTCTGCACCAGTAGTTGTCACCATCAAGGCTTGGTTCAAAGCACCAATGAAGCACATAGATTGGTTGTCAGGTTCATTTCATGGGAAACACAAATCATACTCTTGAGCTATGTTGTTTTGCACTGGCACTAATGCTTTAGAAGTAGATGCAACATTGGGGCTATAGGGTGAAATGATCTATTGGCAGGAGGCTTTACTTGGATTTGATTTGTAGTTGGAATGGGTGGCCTATTGGGCTGGTATGGTGGCCTATTAAGTTGAGCTTGAGGTTGATAAGAAGGTCTAAAGCTTTGGGCCTGCTGCCTCTTGAGTGTAACCAGCTCATTTCCTAAATTTTACAATTGTTTCATGACCTCCTGGAGTTCATTTGAAGCACTAAAGGATGAAGTAGAAGTTTCATTTGAACTTTGATTTCTAGGAGTGGGAATAGGATCCAAAGTGGGTGCTTGACTAGTTCTTGGATTTTCTTAGTTTGGATACAAGGGCATGGGAGGCCTAGGAGCTAGCTTACCAGCTTGAATAAGACAGTTTTCAGCCCTAATGGCAATGCTATAAGTAGCAGGTAAGGTTGTGCCTCCCATATATTGAATTAACATAGAAATATCAGAATTCAAAGCCTTAAGATAATATAAAAAAGAACCCTTAGTTGTTTGCCTAACGGCCACTGGAATCTGATCCCAAGACCTTTGAAATCTGAAGTTGAAGTCAATCAGCTGCTCATTGGGAGCTCTCTTGATAATTGTCAATTGTTCTAGTAGAGACAAATTGTCTCCCTTTTCTACAAACTAAACATGGAGAACTATGCATAACTGATTCCAATTTTGTATAGAACCAGCTCCAAGGCTCCTAAACCATCGCAATGCCTTCCCTTTGAATGAAGATGCTAGCAATTTGATAGCAACATCAATTTCATTTATCTCATGGATTGCACAAACGTTAGTAATGTCTTTGACATGATCACCAGGAGTGGTATGATTTTCTCTAGTGAAAAATGGAATGTTCTTCAATGATGTAATTGGAACTGGATTCTGTGCATTGAGGGCAAGTGGGCTGCTACCAGTGAAGTTGACAAAAGGGTTTTTTTGTCCCATTCTAATTGGCGTGAGAACCCTTGTTGATTGGATGAAAGGTCTACCAGGTGGAGGGGTTGATAAAGTCCTATTACGTGGAGATGGTGATCTTTGTGGTCTTCTTCCTCTACCTGGTGATAGCTGCAAGTAGACAAATAACCCTTCTTCTCGGGTATCATACCTAGTTTGAATTCTTCTCATGTACCTGGGTAACTTGTGCTGCTATACTACTGAATTCTATCCCTTTGGAGTCGCCAGATGTGTTGGGGAACGAGCCTCAAAAGGCTAGATTTTTCCAAGTTACACACCAACCTCGACAAAAATTAAACTCAAAATTTTGAAAGACCTCTATATTTGAGATTTTAGGGTTTGGAATTTGATTTGGAATGATAGTCCCGAAAACCTGAAAATGCCAAACTTCTGAAATCCTAAAATCTGAAATTCAAAAAACTCTGAAAATTCAAAAATCAAATTTTCAAAAAACTAAAGATACCCTTTTGAAGATTACCCCCAGATCTATCAACTGGTGAAATTTTGACTTGTTTTGAGCAAGTTAAGTCCTTGAAAATTGATTTCAAAGTTCAACCTGGAAGGTGAAAAAATATGAAATTGTAAAACCTATAATTTTAAAGTCCAAATTTCTTGAAAATTCCTTCAAATCTATGGAATGACCTCTTGGTCCCACCGGGCATGCCAAAACTATTGATAGATAATCACAACACCCTTGAATGTTTACAACTCGATGGGTTGAGACTCTCAGTGTGATTTCATAACATGGAACTTTTCCCAAGTGTGGGACCTTGCGAATTGGAAAAGCTCTCCAGATGAAGGATGGTTCCTATTCCTCTTTTCAGATGCACATGTAAAAACGCAAAGATTTTACTCAAAAACCTAAACTAAATTTCCAAGGAGACATGGTAAGAAGATGCATAAAATAAAACCTAAACTAACAAAGGTGATGTACCGAGGAATGAAGAACACTTGTCTTGCCAATAAACACAAACCATTAAAATGCAATGCAAGATCATGCATAGATAACAAAATTTGTAGTGAAATATTAAGAGGATGAAAATTAACATAGAGAGGGTTGAGAATCATCCACAGACATGCATTATTTTCTCCAAATATTGATACAATACACTGCAAAATGCCAAGAGGCAAAGTTGCATTACAGTTTTAGATGGGAGGTTTGAACTCCACAAATCCACCTGCCAAATAGAAGAAGGGAGGGGAAAAATGAGAATGTCCAACCTTTAGAAAGAAGCCCCTCTTTACAATTTATAGGAAGAATGAGAGAGAAAAGAGAGAGGAATTCCAAATCTACCCCAACCACCTCTAGGTTGCATTTAATTCATCTCATTATGGTGGTAGGTGAGAACCCTAGTGAACCAAAAAATGGAAAATTGTATTTTTCATTTTTGAAGAACTTGTTCTCACCTAATTAAAGATATCCAATTGGAAAGAGGACATTGTAAGCTTTCTGAAAATTCCAACCTTGCGTGAATCTGAGCTCCCTATGGAAATTTATGGCCATTTGAATATCTGCGTCAGGGTCTGCTTTCTGTCGGGGTGTCAACGCTCAAAATGTTGTGCCTCCTGAAGATGCACCTCCTAAATATGTGCCTCGGTGCATCCATCCTCACGTTAACCTATTTTTAAGTACGCCATAGGCACTGAAAATGTGGTGTCAACACTTTGTGTTGTGCGCCCCTAGCCTGCGCCTTGGGCGCGAATTTTTGCATGTCGACACTTTGTGTTGTGCGGCCCCAGCCTGTGCCTTGGGCATGAATTTTCACATGTCAACACTTTGTGTTGTGCACCCCCAGCCTACACCTTGGGTGAAAAAATTTTCATGTTGACACTTTGTGTTGTGTGCCCCTAGCCTGCGCCTTGGGCACGAATTTTCACATGTCGACACTTTGTGTTATGTGCCCCTAACCTATGCCTTGGGCGTGAATTTTCGCATGTCAACACTTTGTGTTGTGCGCCCCCAGCCTGTGCCTTGGGTGTGAATTTTTGCATGTTGACACTTTTTGTTGTGCATGCCCATCCTTTGCCTTAAGTGTGAATTTTCGCATGTTGACAATTTGTGCTCTTGACTATATTTACCCGGGGGGAGATATATACAACACTACTCTTTGCTCATGAAATTCCTTGTTTAGGAGAAAATCCTTGACACCAGCATGATACACTAGTAGTTGAATCTCATTTTTCAAGACCAAGTGTTTGAAATTCTTCAAACTCCTAATGACAAGGACATGCTTTTCAAAGAAAGAATACTTTACTTCATAATATTCCAAGCTTTGACTGAAGAAGGCTATGGGCTGTTTTGAACCTTCCTTGTTAGGCTGAACCAAGATAGCTGAGATTGTGTCTAACTCTCCAAAAGCATATAGCATGAAGTCCTTTGAAAATTATAGGTTAATAAGAGTTAGGGCCTATGATATTGCGAGCTTGATGGCCTTAAAACTCTGTTTTCCTTCTGTTATCCATTTTAATGCAAGACTCTTCTTTAGCAACATCGTTAAAGGCTTTACAATAGTGGAAAAATCAGGCACAAATCTGCAGACAAAGTTTATCCTTCCTAAGAAGCTTTGGAGGGATTTCTTGTGATGTGGCAATGGTAGTGTTCTAATGGCTTTGACTCTTTTAGGGTCAATTGTCAACCCTTATCTTAAGACAATGTGGCCCAACAAGTTGCCCTCATGTGCCAAAAATACACATTTTTTTGGATTCAATGACACTCCAAACCTTCTACACCTTTGAAATACTTTCATGAGGTGAAATAGGTGGTCTGTTGCATTCTTTGAGAAGATAGTGATATCATCTAGATATACCAGCACCATCTTATTGATTAAGCCTTTGAATGCCATATCCATAGCTTGCTAAAATGTTACTTCGGCATTAGACAATAAAAATGGAATCTTCTTGTAAGCATATGTGCCCCATTTCATGGTGAAGGTCATCTTGTATTGATCTTCCTCTTTCACCATTATCTTATTATAGCCTGAGTATCCATCTAGCAATGAAAACCTTTCAGAGCTAGCTACAACCTACAAGATCTATTCCATTGATGGAAGTGGATAATGATCCTTCAGTGATGCTCTATTCAGATCATGAAAGTCCACACACAATCTAATTTCTCCATTTATTTTCCTAACTGGCACTAATTTTTCAAGCCAACTTGAATGTTTGATAGGGAGGATGATGCTAACTTCAATCATCTTGTTCAACTCTTTCTTCATGTGAGGTTCAATATTGGGATTTACCGCCCTTTGCTTTTTTTTGATAGGTTTAAATCTCAGATCCATCTCAATAGTGTGTTGTTCTAACCTTGGGTTGAAACCTCTTAAATCCTTATAAGTCCAAGAAAAGACATCTGGGAATTCTTGAAAAAGTTGAATGAACTCATATTTTTCTTATTGGGTACTTATCTTTCCAATTTGCAATGTGTTAGCTTCATCTATGGAAATGGGATTTGAATCTTTATCCTTTACTTGAATATTTTCTTTCTCCTTCCAGAATTGATCATTTGGGTTGAAGATTGACTCTACAATTACAAGACCCTTTGGTAATTTTTTGGTTCTTAGCTACACCACTTGGTTGCCATATTGCTGTTCCAACTTGTCTTTGTTTCTAGTGAAGAACTCATCTTCTTCTTGTAGAAAATTGACAATTTTTTTTATCATTTTCGAAGACTTGCCAACTTGTGTTGTTGTCTGGAATAACTAGTCTTACAATAACTTTAATATGGGGATAATATTTCTCACTCTTGATACTCTCTACCTCATCAAATGTTTCCCTGATTTCTGCCAATTTGTCTTCTACTTCATTCTTCTTCCTTGGGATGGAATTGATGTAGAAAGCCTATCCCATACCCGATTCTTGTAGATTTTTAACAGATCATTCTTAGAAGCATTTTGTCCTTAGACTTGATTCATAACTAGCACATGATCACCAAATGCTTGTAAGTTTTTAATCCCTCTCGTTCTTTCCCAATGTAGTCCATGGATTAAGGCTTCATACTCTACTATGTTGTTTGGGAAAGAGAATTGGAAATGGAAGGTTGAGTAATATTTCATACCTTGAGGTGAAACAAGCATAGCTCCTCCTCCATCTCCCTATCTACTTCTCAAGCCATCGAATAATAAATACCATACTTCATTTTCATCTTTGTGGTCTAGCTCAGTGATGCTATGGAGGGGATAATTCTCTTCATGCAAACAATAGAATCCTAGCTCCTCTTCTCTAAGCTCCCTCTTACTTTCCCATTTATCAAGAGTGAAGTATAGAATGTATCCAAATTTTCTATTTGCCTCATGAGCGCTTGGATAGTCCTCTTGATAAAATGTTGAATAGTTTTAATTGACTGGGTTTGGTTTATTAGACTCTATGTGAAAGTTTACAATAGGCTCAATTATGATTGTAGCCTTAGCTCCATACCTTTTTCTGAATAACATATGTGACCAATCTGTAGAAAAATAACCTCCAATTTTAGTCGTGAAGTCTCTTGACAAGCACAATACAAATAGAGGTGGAAAGTCTATGACTGATACATCTTGCAGGACAGTCACATTGGGACATGCATGTAATACGAGGCTCAAATATTTTATTACTCCAACCATTGTTACTGTTGTCCCATCCAATTGCACTACGCCTTTGGAGATGAATTAATATTAAAGACCTAGTTGATCAGTTATTTGTTTCGGCATGACTGAGCTACTTGCTCTATAATCAATCATGCAATTATGCACTATCTTGTCTCTAATGATCAATGAAACATAAAAGGTAGGGGGCTTCATATTCTTACCTTGATTTCCTCCATGATTTCCTTCAGGCTGAGTTGCATTCGTAAGCACTTTCTCTTGCTAATTGGGTGACTTATTTGATGTTGACCAATTTTCCATAGCAGCTTATAATAGGTCTCTTTGTCTTGGGATAGCCAATGACTCCCACATTGAGATTTTTCCATTTTCCCTCTTCATCTGCTCAATGATGTTAAATAGAGATAATATTTCTCTTTGTTTCCCTTTGCCTTGCATATTTGTCTCTTGCACATGGGTTGTTACAACTGGCACTTGAGCTTGTCTAGGGGTAGTTTGGGCTAACCTTGCACATTGGGAGCTACACTTTGATTGCCAATACCTTGTGGAGTAATAAAGGGTTATGGATTACCTAAATTTTATGATCATCCCTCTCCAATATTCCTTTTATTGGATAGTGTATTGACAGCTACACTTTGAGAAGGGGCTTGGTTAACTCCACAGAAGTATTTTATTTGCCAATTAATTAGCATAGTTTCAGTTTGAGGTGTTTCTTGCTGCTGATTTTTCTCTTAACTAGGTTCTTGGGACACACCAACAGTCTATACCATCAAGTCCTAGTTTAGTGCACCATTGAAACACATTGAGGTAGACTACAGGGGTAACACCAATCATACTCCTATGCCATGTTATTTTTTTTTTGAACTAAATCTTTTGATGTTGAAGAAGCACTTAAATCATATGGTCGGAATGTCCTGGTAGCTTGAGGTTGTCCTTCGTTAAAATTTTGATTTGTGGCATGACTTGGTGGTTTATTTTACTGGTATGGGGGACTAGATTGATACTGATTTTGAGGATGATATGGCCTAGAACTATGAGCTTGGTATCTCTTGATAGTCATTAGGTCATTTCCTAGGTTCCAAAGTTGCTTCAAGAACTTCTAGTACTCTTTTTAAGTGCTTGAAGAAATATAAGCCTCATCATTGCTTTAATTTCTAAGGGGTGGAATGGGATTCAAATCTAGTGTTTGACTAGTGCTTATACTTCCTAATTTTGGATATAGAGGCATAGGTGGCCTAGAATCATGTTTTGCAGCCTGAATTAAACAATTTTCAACTCTAATGGAAATGTTACAGGTTGCAAGTAAGGTTACTGTTATCCAAAATGTGCCCCCTTCTCATTTTATGGCTAACTCCTCCCATTATTCCCTCTCTTGTGCCTCAGTCATAATATTTTTCTTTTCAAGAACTCAAAACATTCTAGAAGTGGCACCATTGGATATAGATCTTTCTCAGCTTTCCAAAAAGGTAAAATTTTCCTCCTAACTCCATGTATTTTTCAAGTTATGGCTCTACAGAGTTTTTGCGGGAAATTTTCCCCTAGAAGGCCCGTGGCCAATGAGATGCTACCACGTGGCACCTAGAGTGGTGGAGTGTGGGGAAATTTTGGAAAATTTTCCAAATGACCAAAACGGTGTAAAAATTTGAATATTTTCCCACCGACCTGATTTGGCCCTGTTTTGCCCTAAAACTTCAAATTGCCATATATTTCGATCCAGAGCTTGTTTTTTCACGTTCTTTATATCAATGGAAATCTTTTGAAATTCTCTACAAGATTCCAAGGTTATTTTTGCATTTTGGTGGAGTTTATAGAGATAAAATCAATAAACACCTCTGGCACGTGGTCATGGACAGAAATGATGTTTCAACCACCATTTTTAATGAAGAATGGCTCGCATTCTCTCCTAGCATGGTTAAAAATGTCAGGGAATGGGTCTGTCAGGGTGCCCATGCTATTTTGATGGCATTTTGGTCAATGGTTGAACCCATTGCACGTTTTCCCATGTTTCTCTCTCCTGGGGTCGTGGTTTGCACTGTAAAAGCCAGGATGAGTTCATTTTGCAAAAGAGAGACACTTTTTCAGCTCTGCAACTTCATTTTTCTTCCTCCTTGGAAGAATTTGTGAAGAAATTTTAACTTTCCATGTAATGCAACACATTTTCTTGCCTCTGAATCACTGTAATGTACTGTATTGGATCTGAGATGTTGATATATGTTCTGTGATTAAAATCCCTCAATCCTTTCATATATCTATCATTGCTTTCTTGATCTTTCATTACATTTTGAGCATTTGTGCATGTTTTGTGTTGTGTTTCCTTATGGATTATGTATTTCATGTAGCATCAGGTGTCTACAACTCCTTTGGTACATCACCTATTAGCATTAGTTCTTTCTCTTTTTGCATTTTCTATCCTTGTCCCTTTGGAATTTAGAGTAGATTTAGGAGTTTAAAACTCTGTAATTATACAAGTGAATTATTTGATCAGAGGAGTTGAGGAACCAGTCTCTGATCTAGAGATTCCTCTTCCATTTTTTCAAGTCCCACACTTGGGAAGAGGATTCAATGTTGTGCAATCACGCTGGATGCTAGTATGATCAAACGAGAAATCTGATAAACATCCAGGGGGTGCTGCTGATTTGCAACAATAGTTTTGGCACGCCCGGTGGGACCTTAGAGGTCTTCCACTTTATCTTTGACAGGTTGGTGTGTTCCTGTTAAGGATTTAGCCTTTTGGAGGCACTTTCAAAAGCACATCTGGTGACTCCATCTAGTAAACAACTCATTCTCTAAGTTTCAGACCTGATTTTCCATTCATTTCCATCCATTCTTCTTTCCATCATTTTCATTATTTTCCATTCCATGAAGTTGTGCAATCATGACTTCATTTCCATCATGGAATTCACATTTACAACAGTAGTATATCACACCTCCAACATGTTTTACAAATCCTCCAAATCAGCATTTTGATCAAATTCAAAATCAACATGTCTACCCATATGAGCAGCAGTGCCAAAGTCAGTTTGGTTGTGAAGCACATCAAGAACAAGGGTATGCTAGTTGCAATGAAAAAAATCAAGATGGAAGATACAGATTTTGCTGGAAAAAATCCAAAAGATGGAGGCAAAGATGGTGCAATCCAAGAGCAGCAAGCTCAAATGAAGGCATTTCAGAATTAGTTGCAGGAGCTCCTTGTCCATGGGTGAGGCCCTTTTCCAAGGACACTTACAGCCCTCAGGAGAAGCTGGACTTTATGATGACAGATGCTGCCCCATTGCTTGCACAAGTGGACTAACAGAAATAGAGGCCTATGACACTTGAGTGTTGAACAACCTTGTCAATGGGTAAGTTCTACACCATCATCATGGTTTTTCGCTTCCCTCTTACTCAAGCAGCATCATCTCATTTGGAATTTCAAATTCTAAACTCTCCAGTCAATGACTGCCCCAGGAGTTGAATTCCATTTCTCCATCCCCTAGTCTTCCACCACATCTTGATTCTTCTTTTCCCTTTCCTTCCAAACAGTCATCCCCTCCACAAGAGCTAACGGAAATACCCTCTCCTCCAAAGAAAAAAGAGTTTCTACCTCCTCCACCACCACAAAAAATTGCCAAATCAATTGAGTTACAATCCACTTCTCCTCTTGCATTCCCAAATCCATGTTGGGAGGATAAAAATCAGAATGCCAGTCAAGGAAAACAGTAGCAGTAAAAAGAGAATCCAAACAAAGATGAAGAAATTCAAAGTCTAAAGAGTTGGGCTCTTAAATTCAGGGATGACAAAAGATCCCCTTGATTGTTAAGCCAATCAGAAGAGGTTGGAGTTGGAGAACAAGTAGTGAAAACAAGGACTGATTTTGTGACAGCAGAAGAAGAGCAAAAAGAAGAAGCAGACTAGAAGTTAGTTTGCTTATGAAATTAGTGTCCATGTTGGCACTCTATTTGAAGGGAATTCCAATGTCAATTCAAGTTTGCACTACAAAATCAGCCATGGAGGAAGAAAGCTCAGAAGAACCATCTTGCAAGTCCCAACTCTGTCCTCTAGGAGCATATGCATGAGGTGAAGTCAGTTTGACTTGACAAACTTCATGCTGGGAGAAGGAAGCATCTATCAAGAGCAAGATTTCCTTCAAGCAGTAGAGGAGGGAGAAGCCGCTCCAAATGTGAAAGAAGAGGAGCACATTCTAGCTGTGAGGTGAAGAAAAGTGTAGATCCAAGGGCTTTTGAACATAAGGTAGGCTACAAGAGAACCTTCATTTCTTCTCTTCTACTTCATCCCTCTCAACAATCTAATGCTGAAGAAGAGTTTTGATATCTCAAGTTTCAATGTTGGAGGATGAAAGTTAAACCATGATGATCAAGTTACAGATCAAGAGGACACCATATGAGAGGAAGTTGAGCATTTGCTATAGCAGGACATTCAATGAGGTAGTGTATCTGCCATCAGATTTGGAGGACTGTTTTGATGAAGAAGAACTAGTTGAAGTTATCCATGTTTCCATTCTTCACCTTTCATTCTCCAACAACAAGAACTTGCTGCCATGGACAAAATACTTCAAGGACAACAGCCTATAGTTTGTAACATGCCTCTTGAATCAAAGCTAGAAGAATTTCATCTTGCAGCAGCTACAATGGAGCATCTCCATAGCCAGCAATGTCTTGCAGTAGGTAACTAAGATTGCAAAAGAAACTTCATTAGATCTTGCAATCAATAACGAGGAGTTACACACTATAGAAGAGTTCCATATTGCCATAAAGGAAGAGAAAGGGAAGAAAGGTTCTACCATTTATTCCACATCACCCACCCAAGAACGTCTACAAGAAGACTCCATTTTTGGAATTGAAAATCAGAGCTATGGGCATATCAAACGGATCATACCTTTCCCAATCAGGTATTTGGATTTATTGGAGCCAAAGGAGAAGTCACAACCAGTCATGCTTGCTTCTAAGCATGAGGATGAGCTACAAAAAACCAAGGATTAGCTATCATACCTCTCCAATCAAAATACAGAACAACTAAAAGAGGTATTGAATTTGTCCTTCAGCTGATACCTTGATGATTTGGGTGGAAGACCAGCTTCTTGTTGATTTTCCATTCATCCAATCAGCCATGTTCAATGCCAAATTAGTTGCATGGTTGCCAACTTTTGAAGAAAGGGAAGCTATTTTTGCACAACCAGTTGCAGGGTTTGTTTATCTCACCTTTGTCTTCCAGTTAGGGTAGAGATAGGTAGGTTTGCTTTCAGTAAAAGAAGTGCTTGTGCACACTCTACATGTTCCATTTTGGAGCATGTATGACCTTTCAGTTTTGTACATAGCTTTTGTGGTGCTAGTTTTGCTCTTGCATAGTCCATTTCAGTGGGTTTCCAAGTGGCTCAGAGATGAGGTTTTCAAAGTTCAAATCAATTTATAGGCTACAACTCATGACTCCATGCCCAATGGATGCTTCAGGAAACTGGTAACTTCATCCAGCAAGTAGATGCCCCCTCTGAGTCACCAAAATTATTATCCAAAATGTGCCCATGCTCATTTTTTGTGGCTAACTCCTCTCATTTTTTACTCTCTTATGCCTCAGTCATAATATTTTGCTTTTCAGGTACTCAAAAGCTTCTGGAAATGACACCATTGGATAGAGCTCTTTCTCAGCTTTCTAGAAAGGTAAAGTTTTCCTCCTAACTCCATGTATTTTTCAAGTTGTGGCTCGGCGGAGTTTTTGTGGAAAATTTTCCCCTAGAAAGGCCCGCAGCTAATGAGATGCTGCCACATGGCACCTAGAGTGGTGGAGCGTAGGGAAATTTTGGAAAATTTTCCAATTGACCAAAAAGGTGCAAAAATTTGAATTTTTTCCCGCCGACCCGATTTGGCCCTGTTTTGCCCTAAAACTTCAAATCACCATATCTTTCAATCCATGAGCTCGGTTTTTTGCGTTCTTTATATCAATTGAAAATCTGGTGAAATTATCTACAAGATTATGGGGTCAAATATTGTATTTTGGTGGATTTTGAAGAGATAAAATTAAAAAATGACCTCTGGCACATGGTCATGGACAGAAATGACATTTCAACCACCGTTTTTAATGAAGAATGGCTCGCATTCTATCCCAGCATGGCTAAAAATGTTAGGGAATGGGTCTGTCAAGGCGCCCATGCTGTTTTGATGGCATTTTGGTCAATGGCTAAACCCCTTGCATGTTTTCTTGCATTCTCTCTCTCCTGGGGTTGTGGTTTGCACTGTAAAAGCCATAATGAGTTCATTTTACAAAGGAGAGACACTTTTTCAGCTCTGCAACTTCCCTTTTCTTCCTCTTTGGAAAAATTTGTGAAGAAATTTTACCTTTCCATGTAATGTAGCACCTTTTCTTTCCTTTGGATCACTGTAATGTACTGTATTGGGTTTGAGATATTGATATATGTTCTGTGATTAAAATCCCATCAATCCTTTCATATATCTATCATTACTTTCTTGATCTTTCATTACATTTTGAGCGTTTGTGCATGTTTTGTGCTGTGTTTCCTTGTGGATTGTGTATTTCATGTAGCATCAGGTGTCTACAACTCCTTTGGTGCATCACCTATTAGCATTAGTTCTTTCTCGTTTTGCATTCTCTATCTCTTGTCTCCTTTGGAATTTTAGAGTAGATTTAGGATTTTAAACCTTTGCAATTGTGCAAGTGAAATAGCTGATCAGAGGAGTTGAGGAACTAACCTCTAATTTGGAGATTCCTCTTTCATTTTTGCAAGTCCCAAACTTGGGAAGAGGATTCAATGTTGTGCAATCACACTGGATGCTAGTATGATCAAACTAGAAATATGATCAACATCCAAGGGGTGCTGCTGATTTACAACAACAGTTACACCTCCCATGGATTAAATCATCATGGAAATATCAAAATTTAAATCTCTAAGGAAGTATAGAAAAGCACCTTTTTATGTTAGTCTCACGACCACCAGAATCCTATCCCATGTCCGCTAGAATATGAAGTTGAAGTCGGTCAACTTCTCATTAGGAGCCCTCTTTATTATTTTCAATTGTTCCAATAGAGATAGGTTATCCCCCTTTTCTCCAAATTTATTGTGAAGATCTATTCACAAATGGTCCCAATTCTAAATAGATCATGTTGTTAGACTCTTGAACCATTACAAAGCTTTACCCTTGAATGAAGAAGCCAAAAATTTGACTATAATGTCCATCTCAATGATTTCATGAATTGCACAGACATTTGCAATGTCTTGAATGTGGTCACTAGGAGTAGTCTCATTCTCTCCAATGAAATATGGAATGCTCTCCAATGCTGTAACTAGAACTGGATTTTGTGCATTGAGAGCAAGTTAGTTGCTACCAGTTAAGTTGACATAGGGATTGGGTTATGGATGTGTCATTATGATTGGCCTAAGAACCCTTGTTGATTAAATGAAAGGCCTACCAGGGGGAGGTGTTGACAAAATTCTATTTAGTGGAGATGGAAATGTTTGAGCTCTTCTTCCTCTCCTTGCTCTTTCCAAGGATAAATGTAGATAGACAAATAGTCCCTCCTCTCTAGTTATTGAGCTTTTCTATATTCTTCTCATGAACTTGAAAATCTTGGACTACTAAAACAAGTGGATTCTACCTCTTTTGGAGTAGTCAAATGTGAAATTTTAGAGCTTCTTACAAGATGGGAACTTACAACAACTACACATCAATCTTGCTTGAATAGAAATGAAGACTTCAAGTCCCACTGGGTGTGCCATAACTGTTGTAGAAAAATCACATCACCCCTTAAATTTGTAACTTGATAGGTTGAGATCCTCAGTGTGGCTATACAACATGTAGTATCTCTCAAAGTGTGGGATTTTGTGATTTGAGAGAGCTATCGAGATGAAGGCCAGCTCCTATTCCTCTATTCAGGTGCACACATTTAGATTATAGAGGTTCGTTCTATATCCTACTCTAACTTTCCAAGGGGACAGGGTTAAGGGAATACAAGAAATGAAACCTAATCTAGTAGAGGTGATGCACTAAAGGAATGCTAAAACACCTACTTTGCAATAAACACAAACTATAAAAATGTAATACAATCACCAAATAATTAGGACTGCAATGAGAGATCAGAAAAGAGACAATTAATGCAAGAGAGGGTTGGGAATCATCCACAGACATGCATTATCATTCCAAAAGTTGATATAGTGCATTACAATGGCCATGAGGCACGAACTTGCATTACAATTTAAATGGGAGTCTTAGACTCCATAAATCCACTTATGGGTAAGAGAAGAAGGGAGGGTGTAGAGCAGAAATGTCCAACCCTTTGAAATTGTCCCTCTTGTACAATATACAAGAAGAATGAGAGAGAGAAAAGGAGGGAAACAAATCCAACCCTATTCCAACTACCCCTCAAGGATCATTGAATTTTTCTTCCATAATGATGGGTCTCACCACAACACCCATGCCCCTGTCATTTTTCCCTACTAGGTAGGAAAGGAAACCTAATCTTCATCATGGTGGGAAGTGGGATACTTGACGACCTCGAAAATGGCATCTCAAAACATTAATGGTGGTAGGTGGGTAGTAGGTGTCGAGAGCTCTCTAAAACATCCCCTCCCACTCGATTCCAAGATTCTGATTGAAAGATATGGCCACTTGAAGATACTTCCTTTCAGAAATTCTATTCATGCATATCCATGTGGCGGCCCCGCGCATTTCAATGTTTCACCCCCTCCTCTACACTCTTGAAGTTATGCTGAAGAGACACGTGGCATCGTCCACGGGCCTGCTCTATTTCCTTTGTATTCTACCTAAGCCCCCTGTTGGCGGAGACACTATGCCTGACCCGAGACACGTGGAGAGATGGCACAATTTTGGGGACCATTTTTTGGATTCTACCTTTGAATGTATGCAGACGAGGCATGTAGAGGCTTCAATTGGCTCTTCTATACTTAGCTGGTTTGGGTCCTAAGTGAACATTGCCTACCTCATCCTTTTGGTGAGTTAAAGGGGCCAACCATATATAATGCTAAAAAACCCCTTTCGAGTGGGACCGTCCTAGCCAGCTCCCTTAATTGTGACAGTTGGACACATGGCATCATCGGCAGTCCACTCCTATATTTTCTCATGTTTGGCTTAGTCCTTTTTGTTTGGTTTGGCTATATGTCTAACCCAAGAAACTTGGGGGATTTGCGCATGTTTGGGACTTACCTTTCGGGTCGCGCCCTTGAAGTTGCACCATTCGGACACGTAGCCCCTCTCGCAGCTCTGTGAGTTTTTTAACATCTAATGAGATAATTTTTTGACTTTGGACACATGGCAGGTCTACACTTGTTTGGGGACTCTTTCCAAATTTTAACTCTGAAGTTTCATTTAAGAGACATGTGGAGGCCTCCACTAGTCCTTAGAATTTTCAACACCTAGTTCAAATTTTTGGGATTTTTACCACATGGAGGGCCTACGCTTGTTTGGGGACTACTCCTCTGTCACACTTTTGACGTTGCACCATTGAGACATGTGGAGGCTTTTGCTGACCTTGTTGCACTTAGCCAATTTGGGCATGCTCTGCCTCCTCCTGACTCTGACCACGTGGTGAGCCTATGCTTGATGGGGACCAATTTTTGGACTTGACCTTTAGAGAGGCACTATTTGGACACGCGTCACCCTCCTCATCTCCTTTTTCTCTACTCACTTATGGAATCATTTTTTTGGGGTTGATTGTGAGTCCACACAACTGAGCCGACCTTTCTGTTCTTCCTATGCAAGATCACATTCGACCAATTTTTCCCTTGGGGGGAAATTCGGATAACATGAGATACTTCAAGGAAAGCACTGAATCAAAAGAGAAAAGGCTTACTAGAGATGAATTTAAAGGAGTAAATTTCATGACAAGTAGAATCTTATAAGGAAGAGGGTTTTAGTGGGAAAATAATGGAAAATTATCCAATATATAGATATATTTAGAAGAAGAGGTTGAATGGTGGTGAGTTTAAGCTCAACAAAGTATGCAGGATAACATGAAAGAGTCACCGATAATTGGTGAAGGACTATAAGAGATGCAGAAATAAGCACCATGTCCACAATATGAATCAAATGATGAAGGTGTTAGAACTAGCTACCCAAATAGTTTGATGGGTGATTCTACCACTCATTCTACTTAAGGTAGATCTAGAGTCTTAAGAAATTGGGGTGTTTGATATGGTAAAATATAATATCCAAAGCAATCACACCCAATTTTGGATAAGTGTGGGTGCATGCAATGTTGGAGAGTGCATGGAATATGAAGAGGGAAAAAAATAGAATGAGAGGGTGATTGTGGAAAAGTATGCTAGTACTTTTCATAATGGAAATTATTAAGGAGAACATCGCAGCTAAGAGTGTGTAGTAGAAGTGTGTGTGCAACCATGTGCGGATAGTTTTGAAATTTATTATAACAATGGAGGAATAACATCATGCCATACTCATATGATTTTGGGATATTAGTAAGATTTTTCCTAGCTTAAGAGAGTGGATGTGCAAGGAGATTGTGGAGGAAGGACGAGATGCCCAAGGAGAGAGTACTAAAGAAAGGTAAAGATTTATCTCAAAGCTAAGAGTGTACGATAGAATAGAGAAGAGGCGTGATAGAATTGGTAGTTAGAATAAAAGACAAGATAGTTATCAAAATATGAGTAAAAAAGGATGTTGAAAAGGAATGAATGGTTAGAGGATTCCAATGAATTGATTTATGTGGCACAACAAGGAAAGACCTAAATGGAGGTAGCTCAGTGCATTTATTGAGATCAAGTTAAGATTTGAGTTTGAGAAAGAAGATCTGGAAGTATCTATAATGGACTAGCCCCCCCAATGGATATTTAAACAAAGATAGAGAAGTGTGACAATGTATTTATAAAGGCAGGATGAATTCACAATTTTTAGACTAGTCAACAAAGGAATATGAGACGTGAGAAGATTGAGAAAGATAGATGTGGGAAAATTTATTAAGATAGATGTGGGAAACATTATTATGTTCTTATTGAGGAATGATTAAATATTTACATGTATTTTGGCATATTTTACAAATCATATACCTTGCTAGAAAGTGTCAAATTCTAGAAACTTTTTCCAGTAGTCTAAAAAACTATGATTTTCCCCTCCACATTCCGCTGACCCTTTTTACATCTTATAGGGATGGTTAGAGTGCATTATTAGGGATGTTTTATTGGATGGACACGGGACATTGTCTTCTCATTCATTCTTTTTATTGATGACTATCTCTTTCAGCACTATTTATACCTAATGTCACTGTTCATTATTTTCTTCTTGCATCAGATTATTTCTTCTCTTTACAACATTCATTCCATCTTTCATTGTACCAACACTTTTTCCTTAAATGCCCACTAAATAGTTGTCCTTTGTATTACCTACCTACCTCCATTTTCACAAGGTTGGTAAATACATGAAGGGAAGAATGTTAAAATATCTATCAATAATTCCATCTCTCCTCCTACAAAGTCCTTATATATTGCTAATACTTTTTCTTTTCCACATATATTTGTTGTTTTCTCTTCAGGTCTTCCCCTACATTCATTGAGCTGCAAAAATAAGACGATATATGTGACTCTTGAAACTATTATCTGTGAAACACACATGCGATTATATATTTGAACAAGAGGCAATTAATCCAATTTCTACATTAACTCATTCTAAAGACTAGGTTTCCTACCTAGATCGACTTCGTCCATCCAAGAGGAAGATACATATTTTACCTGGCTTATAATCCTTCTCCTAGATCATAAAATAACAGACACACATGTGATGATGACAAAATAAAGGCATGGTATTACTGTAACCTAATATTTTTACATTGTGCAGACAAGAAAGTGGTGAGAAAACGTCACAAGACAGAAATGTAATGGAGACACATTTTGCATTGTTAGGCCTGATGCACCTTTTGCATATGAACAATAGCCATGTGTATTTTACATGAGCCCAAATTGACATTCAGATAAAATGAAGGGAATATATATGAAGGAGGGATTTGATGGAACTTTAATTTTTGCACTGAATTAATTTTTAGAGATTTGATATGAATTAAATTTTACATTTATAGACTCCTAGAAAGGGTGATAGGGTTTTTACAGTTGTTATATCTTTCTTTATTATCACATTGTTTATTTTTTACTATATTTAATCTGTTTATCAAAATTTTTATGTGTCCTTTTTTTCCCCACTACACCATCTTCGGGGGTTGGGGGAGTGCATTTATGGCCCCAATCTATTTAATGAGAGAAAGTTGACAAAAAATTAATGAGTTATATAGACCATTTATTAGAAGATAAGGGAAGGGAAATTGACATGAAGTGGGAGACATACTTTAAGGGATGCTAAATGTAAAGTACTATGGAAATTAATTTTAATAAGTTCATATTAATTATAGGCAAGTTTTTTTAATATATAGATTTCATTTATAATATGATAAGATTGTAATTCACTGAATGGCTATTTGAAGATGTTCCTACTCAAAAGTGTCAAATTCTAGTGTCATTTTTCAACACTCAATTTCCATCAAAATCTTCATGTCTACCTATACTTTCTCAATTGCAAGTATTTTAAATTTCCCTAATTGTGAAAATATCTATTTATTTGCATGTATGTTAAGTGTAGAAGTTTGATAGGTTCTTGTAAATTGTTTTACCAAATGAAAGAATGAGTCAAATTCTCATGGAATATGATTATGCTAACAAACAAAAGACATGGGTTTCCTCACAAGACAATCATTGTTTCACTAGTGTATGAAACAAATTTGTCTCTAACCATTTCAATTTACAGTTTTCAGAATACTTCCGACCTGTGCACAAATATGAACTCTAGAACAGGGTGTGGATATCCATGAAAGCATAAAAGATACAAGAGTTTTGTTAGATGTTTTAGTTGCAAATGATCTCGTAGACATGTATGTGAAATGTGGAAAATTACACAAGGCATGCAAACTATTTGACAAAATGCCTCAAAAAAATCAGATTTCATGGATATCGTTGATAACAGGATATGCATAATGCAATTGGTAGGTGTAGAGACATATTCCACATAAACCTATGGGGGTTATGTGGAAATGTTTTCTTGGTTACTGTAGATCACATATGAATATGGGCTTAAGATTATTTACATCCATAACGCATGTTTAACTCAATCCTAAAATGATGTAGCTTATTTTCTTCTCTCAAACATCTATGCAGAAGTGGATAGGTGAGGTGAGGCTCAAATGATATGGAGATTGATGAAAGATAGAAAAATTAAGAAGATTTTTTGGATGTAGTTGGATTGAAGGCTAGGAGACATATCATAACTCATAGAGCACAGCTACAAACAGAGGAGATCTATGCAAAGTTGGAGTAAATGGCTTGAGAGATAAAGACAACAAGTTATTTTTCATATTAAACACATTTACTTAATGATGTGGATCAAGTGGAGGAAAAATAATTATTTCTCAACCACCATAGTAAAAATTTTGCAAATATATTTGGTTGGTTAAACATGCCCCCCTAGAAAAACTATTATAGTTGTCAAGAACCTTTTATTATGTGCTCATTACCACACTGCAACAAAAATTAACTCCAAGATTGTTGCAAGAGAAATTGTAATGAGAAATGGGAACCATTTCCTTCATTTTAAAAAGGATGAATGTTCTTGTGGCGATTATTGGTGATGCTAAATGAAACAACATAATAAAAGAAAAAAAGGTTGCACTATAATAATGTGCCATGTGCTTGTTTATTCTTAGTTTCTAGAAAAAAAAAAATAGTTTTCACTTTGCATACACTTTGTTGTAAACGAAAACTCCAACAAACTTAACATTGGTATCTTCTCCGATGTAATTTACAACTCGTATGCAATTGTTAATATATATAGTATATCCAATGGCCTAATACTCCAATAATACTGTTAATTTCGAATTTCGGATTTTGAATTTCACAGTAGAATCTCACATCATGTATAGAATGAATAACAACACAATTATAAATGGTAATAGTATAAATTAACCTTTTTTCCGATTTGTTGGTTTCTAAAGTCTTTATCGTTTTGTACACATCTAGAAGGCATTATTTTTCCACTTTGCAAAAACCCACTGTTTTCTCCATAAATACGTCGGCGTCCCACTCGTTACTCCATTTATCAGAGCTGGGATTCCTCCATTTGATTACAATTTCTTTCTGATATCGAAATGATAGTTTCATTGTAATGTAAAAGTATAACATATGTTCATACTACTTTTTAATGATATCTGAATTTTGCGTCACATTTGGATAACCATAATCCATTGACATGAAAGTGATTATAAATATTCACATTTTATGAAACCATTTAGGAAACCGATCAATTCTTTTATTAATTTGTTATGGCATTACACCACCGTATAAACATGGTATACGGAATGAAGATTAAACCCAAAATCACTTTTCTAAATCCCCCATGAATGAGTACATGAGGTCACGGATTTGGATCTATTAAGGAAGTATTTCGATAAGGTCCATATTGTCATTATTGGGTATCAACTATTTATATGTCCTCTTAGTTGTTATTTAGATATTAGTATGCAAGCTTCATACATCAATTAATTGTATGTATTGTTGGGTACTATTTAGGTATTCGTTTGTGAACTTGACCAAATAAATAAGGAAAAACAAAATTTATTCAACTCAACATTTGTAACTTTCTGGCATATTCTAATATTTCACATAGATTTCTTGATTTAGGTAAGCATTCATTTTTAGAATAAGTCATTTCTAAGATCTATATTATTGATGACTATGTTATTATAAGATTTACAATAATTAGGATTAAGAAATTGAAAATATATTTTTATATTTATGAAATACAACACAAGAGATGTGGATATTCACTAATATAAATTATGGAACCATCATTAAATGATGCAAGAGCATCCAAGGCATCAACCAATCTTACATCATGATTCGCTTTTTTTTTTTCTATTAATTAATTTTTGCTCATAGGCCTTCACATTAGCTCATCACATATCTTCAATATATCCACATAATTTTTTTACCCTTGCATTTCCTTAAGTGGTCTTAGTATTGGTGTTCAAAGCAACTTATTAACAAGATTGCAATGCCCTAAATTATGACGTTAGGGAAACAATGATGACACAAGGTTAAGAAAAGCACTTAGAAGGATTTATTTAAATCCCAAGTGTCCCTTTATATACTAATGGTCATGGGTTGTTTTATGCTTATAAAAATCACAAAAAATCTTATAAGGGAACCAACTTAGTACTTTGAGCCCACAAAGTCATGATTTTATGCCAGAGCTTGAGTAGATGTAAATTGAACATGTGGAATTTTAGAATTTGTGTTGATCAGATAAAACACTTAGCATAACTCACGCACAAAGTCTGTGTGAAAAAATAGGATGGGATTGAAGGCGTGATGGAATAAGAAGGTGTCGCGCACGGAGGTGCAGAGTCAACCTATCGAGACTTAGCTAATTTAGTAGATCAAGTCTATTTTCAGAGGTTGGCGTACGAGACCAACAAAGCGATGCCGAGACTTGCGCACCATGATTTGTCTATATTTCAAGGATCATATCAAAGCACACTTGCATGGAAGTAATCCAAGAATAGAATCATCGCTCTAGTTAACTGTAAGTGATCTATAGATAGCATACTTACATGTATGGCTATAATTGTAAATGACACATGGCTGTTATTAGTGTGCGACCTATTTTATACATAGTTAGTAGTGAAGGGAATGTTCCCCACCCTATATATATTAGATGAATCACCTAGTTGATAGATGGTGTTAAAGGGTTAGAGATTCATGAGTGCATGAGACTGGATAATTGTAACAGATTTATGCGCGCATGACTATTACTGTATCAAGCATCTGTATTGTTTTCATGTTTAATATATGAAGAATTTTGGCTGAACCAAAGTTTCTTATATGTGTTATCATTGTATGTTATTGATTTCTTGATGATTTATACTTAAATGCATGCCTTTATAGATCTGGTTTGGTATAACTGTGTAATGATGGATTAGTTCCTAACTATATGTCCTCATCGTTTCACCATGCTACCGTCCTACTACAACAACCCTAAAGAGGGGCCTGGCACCTTGGCGCGCTTCGAGTGAGTGCTCAGCCTATGCTGAGTGATGTGCCAACGTGACTAGGTGTTATCTGAGAATTCTAGGTTGAATCATTAGTTCCATTTCTGGGACCTCTTTTTTAGTTGTTTTCAGGATGGTTCACGATGAAGGCATACCGGCTAACTTTGGCAAGAATTTAAGAATGGATTCACAATCTGGAGGAAGAATACGCACAAAGGTTTAGCACTAGATCGGGATTGTAATAGGACTCAAGTTCATTTCTTACTCATGTCAAACCCAATATGGATCTATACATCATATAGACCATCATTCTATTTTGGTATACAAAGATTCATGAACATAAATTTTGTTGGGAACCAACTGTACATATCCATGCAGCTTATAGAGTTACACGTAATTTGGAAATTCACTTAGGATAGATAGGACTCTATCCTAAGTTAGACATCATGAAAGAGAAAGTGTTTCTAGAATAAGCTAGATAATTATGATCAAATTACATAAGATATAAATTGATCTTAGATATACAATTCTACATTGATTAAATTTAGGGAGTTCAAGAGAGATGGTGTAGCCCTTGAAAAAAGATGAATTGGGTCACATAGTAGAAGGATCTAGAGAAAATAACATTGAAGTGTTATTATCTACAATAAGAGGCTCAAGATATCTAACGAGAACCCAATGTATTTCATAGTTTTTTATGACTCATTGTAAGAAATTTTGAGACTCATTTAGTGTGTGTAGGAGATACTCAAGATCCAAAATGCTTGTAAATATTGTATTGCGTGGATGTATTACAACCCAAATAGATTTTTTATCACTTTTCACATTTTGTTACACATTCATAAGCATTTATTAGTTGGGACCCCTTATTCTGACTACAATAATTTGTATTAGACTTCACTAGTTTGATTTGCGAAAGAATTATTGTGAAGAGAATTGCAATAGTAAAATGCATTGAGCATTTAGATTGATAGGTGTGAAGTTGATCTATCACCAAGATAAAAATATAGAATATAGGTGATATCCTTATTGGGTTAGAAATCTATAGAATAATTCTATATCAGATTTCTTGATTAAATATAGTGACATGTAAGATTATTTGATCAACCACATTCCAAAATATATTAATACACAAGAAGATAGATTGTGACATAGATATGGTTAGGGTACTCAATGAAGATCCACCTTAGATGACTCAATGGCTATCCAAACTGGTTTGATGGTATTAATAATTGATTTGATAGTAATGAATGGGTTTTATAGTGAAATAAACATTGTTCAAAATATTGCTAAAAAATGTGCCCAATTTTAAGGACATGTGTTGCAAATTTAATTAAAATGTAGAAGAATTTATTGATGTGGTTTTCCTAACATCACATCATAATACTGATTTTTTTTCCATGATGATAAAATGACATGAGACATGGACACTTATCATGATGATGCATCATTCTTAGGATATCCAATGGCCAAATACTCTTGAAAACCTTGTTAACTTGGTCTTGATCTAACTTATCTACTTCATAACTATCATATCACGAATGTACCAATACTAACCCAAGGTTTTAAAATTACTTATTTTTAGACTATATATAGTTATCAAATTAATTACATTATCAATGTGCCATGTTATAAGTTGCATGGAGTATAACTACTAAATCCTGACTAAATACAACTTTGGTTATAACGAATGACCTAATTATCCCTCATGATGTTAGAATCTCATTTCTTATTGTTTGTTTCTATAACATAATGGTTGATAGATTTGAATACATAATTTTTTTTTTAAAATTGTTTTTCTAAAAAAACACATCAATTTTTTTCAATACTAACCTAACCACATTCTAAAATATGTGTGATTCTAATATGTTCATTATTTTGTAATCAAAACCATTGACTCTTTTATATTAAGAAAACCTTTTTAGCTCATGGTTACTTTCATTTTGATATGAGTCCAAAGGAGTGACAATATATAAAAAATTGTAGGTGCACAATGATATTAATAATGGACAACCAAACTAATAAACGAGGGAAATTGAATATACTCTATACAAAATTCACTATCCTAAACATGATGGAGCAACATAATAAGCATGCATATCCCAGTGTACCACTCCATCACATAAATAAACATTTTTAGCATGATGACATGACACTGTGAGATGCATATCACCTGCGACATCTACAAATGCATTAACATTGACACTATGTCCTTGTAATTTAGTAAATTTTTTGAAGCATGTTTAAGCTACATTAAAATTGATTTATTTTGTCATTGTCAAATAAATGAAAGGGGAAACACAAAATTTAGGCAATCTCAACCCATTAAAGTACATGAAATGATATTTCCTGAAATAGATATAGGTAAACAAAAACCTTCCAAATAAGTTTTTTGAAGAAATGCCTCAAACAAAATCAATATAAACATTCCTTAATAACGATGCTTAATATAGAAGAGTTGGATGTATTTTATCTGTAGATAATTTTTAAATTGCCATAAGAAATGATGGCAAGAAAGGAATGTTTTCATTCAATGCCTATAGAAAAAAATACATGTGAGCCATATATAGGCTGCGGAGAAGAAAGGAATGAATAGGAACAGATAAATAGTTGTTCATAACTAACACAATTAACAATGTATTAATTAATTTATTAATGAGCTAACATTCCCCCCTTTAATACATTGTTCCTACATATGTACTCCCTAAACAAGTCAAACTTCACCTTGCTAAGAGGCTTGGTGAGAATATATGCAACCTGAAAATCGGTAGGGCAATACTGGAGCTGTATTTGGTGGTTCAAGACCTATTCACGAATGTAGTGACATTCGACCTCAATATGCTTTGTTATTTCATGAAAAATGGGATTCTTCACAAGTTTCAACACACCTTGATTGTCACAGTGAATGATGGGAGGTTTATGTTGTTGCAAATCAACAACACCCCTGGATGCAAATCAAGGTTCTAAGTTGATGTTTAGGGCATCCAGTGTGATTGCACAACATTGAAACCTCTCTCCAAGTGTGGGACTTGCAAGATGAGAGAGGAATCTCCAGATTAGAGGTTGGTTCCTCAAACTCCTCTGATTAGATCTATTATTTGCACAACTGCAGAGGTTCAGATCCTAATTTATCTTAATTTGCCAGGAGACAGGGATAAGAAATGTAAAAATTAAAACTAAACTGATAAGGGTGATACACCAAAGGACTGGTGAGCACTTCTTGCTCATGCAAATTGACACAAATCAGAAATTACAACATAAAACATAAATTGACACAAGTCGTCTCCCTTCTCTCCAAATTACTCATGAAGTGCTATACATAGTTGGTTCCAATTCTGAATAGAACCTGAGGCAAGACTTCTAAACCATTGCAATACTTTCCCCTTGAATGAAGATGCCAGCAATCTGACAGCCACTTGTATCTCATTGATTTCATGAACTGCACAAAGGTTGGCAATGTCTTTAACATGATCACCTGGAGTAGTCTGATTCTCTCCAGTGAAGTATGGAATGTTCTTCAAGGCTGTAATTAGAATTGGATTTTGTGCATTGAGAGAAAGTGGGATGCTGCCAGTGAAATTGACATAGGATTTGTTTTGTGCCATTCTAATTGGCCTTAGAACCCTTGTTGATTGAATGAAAGGCCTACCAGGTGGAGGAGTTGAGAGAGTTCTGTTTGGTGGAGATGGAGACCTTTGGGTTCTCCTCCCACTTTGCCTTACTCTTGGAGATAACTGCAGATATTCAAACAACGCCTCTTCTTCTCCAGCTCTTGACCTTGTAGTGATTCTTCTCATGAGTTTTCAGGTCTATACTGCTAAAACCAGCTGATTCTTCCCCTTGGAGTCGCCAGATGTGCAATTTATAGCTCTTTTGAAAAAAGAAAATTGTAGCAGATGCACATCAACTTTGCTACAATAAAAATGAGACCTCGTGTGCCAAAATTGTTGTTGCAAATCAGCAGCACCCCTGGATGCAAATCAAGGTTCTAAGTTGATGTTTAGGGCATCCAGTGTGATTGCACAACATTTAAACCTCTCTCCAAGTGTGGGACTTGCAAGATGAGAGAGGAATCTCAAGATTAGAGGCTGGTTCCTCAAACTCCTATGATTAGATCTATTATTTACACAACTGCAGAGGTTTAGATCCTAATTTATCTTAATTTTTAAGGAGACAGGGATACGAAATACAAAAATTAAAACTAAACTGATAAGGGTGATACACCAAAGGAGTGGTGAGCACTTATTGCTCATGCAAATTTACACAAATCAGAAATTGTAACATAAAACATCATGCATAGGCTAATAAGCTGTAAACAAGGGTTTGAAATGAAGCAAACAACACATACAAAGGACTGAAAGCATTCACAGAGCCTGCATTATGATTTTCAACATCAAAATCCTTGTATTCCAACACCAAAGAGGTAGAAAAACCTATTACAATCCCTGGAAGGTCTGATACTTGCCAAAATCACTTGTTGAAAGTGAAAACAAAAGCTTGCTATGTAAAAAAAAAGTGTTCCCCTTTGAAAAATGAGCCAAATCTGGCTTTTACAGTGCATGGGTCGAACCCAGGAGAGAGAAAATGTGAAAAAACATGGGAGCCATTCCTCATTGACCAAAATGCATTAAAAATAGCATGGGTGACCTGACAGACCCATCCCCCAACATTTTTGACCATGCTGGAGAAGAATGCGACCCATTTTGCATTAAAATTGGTTGTTGAAACGTCAGTTCTGTCCATGGGCACGTACCAGAAGTGTTTTTTTATTTTCTCCCTCGAAACTAAACCAAAATTCAAAATTGACCATGGAATATTGTAGATAATTTCATCATATTTCCATTGATATAAATAACATGAAAATCTGAGCTCTGGATCGAAATTTATGGCCGTTTTAAGATTTAGGGAAAAAAACAGGCCCAAAACGAATCGGCGCGAATTTTTTTTGAATTTTACCTCTTTTTTGCATTTGGAATTTTTTTTCAAAAAGCCTCACACTCCACCACTTAGATGCCATGTGGCATGATGTGATTGGCCATAGGCTCATCCTTGAAATTTTTCTTACGGGCCCTTCCTTAGAAATTTTTTGCCACTTGGACACATGGCACTACTTTATTGGCTCGAGCCAAAATTCAAAAAAATTCCTGCGCAAAACACTTAGCAAAATTTTTCACTTCACCTCCCCTGCTGACACGTGGCAGCTTCCTATTGGCTATAGGATTCCAAGGGGAAATTTTCCCACAAGAACTCTGCTGAGCCATAACTTGAAAAATATGAGGCGTTAGGAGGAAAACTTTACCTTTCTGGAAAGCTGAGAGAGAGCTCTATCCAATGGTGTCATTTCTAGAAAGATTTGAGTGCCTAAAAACCAAAAAATGGAGACTGAGGCACAAGAGAGGCAAGAACACAAGGAGTTGGCCATAAAAATGAGAAGGGGCACATTTTGGATAACAATTTTGGCAACTCAGAGGGGTCATCTGCCTGCTAGATGAAAATAATAGTTACCTGAAGCAGTCCATTGGGCATGGAGTCATTAAATTTTCTATTTGGAACCCCAACTGAGTTATAATGTTGCAAGGAGGAAGATGGAATATCACCTGATGGAAGCAAGGACTGCAAAACATCTCCAGGGACAGCAAGTTGTGCCAAAGCACTTAGGGAAAGAAAAACTAACCTACAGCAAAAAAATGTGCACAAGCACTTGAAGGAATGGAAACCTAAGCTAATATTTACAAGGTGGAGAATTTCCCTTTAGAAGCAATGCTTGAGATAGATTCCATTGACTAGAATCTACAGTTCTTCACCATCCAACGAAGATAATTGGAAAGCATTGTTGTTCTTGCACTTTGTGACCATGTATGGGCCACTCCAAATGGCATCAAATTCTGAATGCCTTCCTGGTTTTGCTCTATCTGCATCCCATTTTAAAACTAGATCTCCAACCTAGAAAGATCTACTCTTGGCCTTCCTGTCAAAGGTCTTCTTGATCAAAGCTTGATCCTTCTCCATTGCTTGGGATGCCTGATCTCTAATCTCTTGAAGCTCCATCAACTCTGCATATCTCACCTCCATGGGCTCAAATTCCAACAGCTCCAACTGTTTCATGAGTTCCAATGTTGGCAAATCAAGAGACATGGGAAAGATTACTTCTCTTCCATAGACAAGCCTGAATGGAGAGTTACCTGTGGATCTCTTGGGAGTTATCCTATCAGCCCATAAGGCTGATTTCAGTTTGGTATGCCAAGACCTTTGATTCTCATCAAGAGTTCTCCTAATGATCCTCAACAATTTCTTGTTTGTAGACTCAGCCTGGCCATTACCGTAAGGGTAATAGTTTGATGAAGTACTTAGGTAGATCCCATTCTTGACATCCCACTTAGTCACCTTGGATCCAATGAATGCCAATGCATTATCTGAAATTATTGTAGCATGTATGCCAAATCTGGTTACTATGCCCTCATAGAAGTCTAAGATGCTAGACTCATTTGCCTCTTTGAGTGCTACTGCTTCAGTCCACTTGGTGAAGTAGTCTGTGGCTATCAAAATCCATTTGTGCCCTTGGCTTGAATTGGGATTAATGACTCCAATGAAGTCCAAACCCCATTACATGAATGGCTGGTCAACTAAGATTGGATGCAATGGAAGGGCAGCAAGTCTCTCTTTTCCTGTGAAGAATGCACAATTCTTACACCTCTTGATCCATGCAAAGCAATCACTGAAAATCTTGGGCCAATAATAACCAACCTTCATAATTTTTAGAGTTATCACTCTCAGTGCAAAATGACCACCAGCTGGTCCACCATGGAACTCTTCCAACACCCTATGAATCTGATTTGTGCTAATGCATCTCAGTAGCACTCCATTCACATCTTTCTTGAACAAAACTCCATCAACAATGGCATATGGGACAGCCTGCAATCTGAAGTATCTTCTTTGGGTCTTGTTCATCTCCTGAGGGCATAGGCCTATGCTTAGGAAGTGCATTATACCTTGGGTCCAGCAAGGAGTGGGGACAACATTATTTTCTTCTTGAGTGCCACTTGGCTCATGGTTGTCTTGAACTGTCAAAACAGCCTCTTCTTCATTGCATACTTCTTTTTGCTTACCCAAAATCAGCTACTCACACAATCCTTTTCCTCTTACCAGCTTGGTGACCTTGATCTCAATGTCATACTCCATGACATGAGTGATCCAACCTGCCCTTTTTTCATTCAAATATTTGTTGAGGAGGAAGTCTTTAACCCCAGCATGAGAGACCAACAACTGGACCTTGTTGTTTGAGACTAAATGCTTGAATTTCTTTAAGCTTCTGATTACTGCAAGTACATGCTTGTCAATAAAAAAATACCTCACCTCATAGTCATCTAGGCTCTGTCTGAAGAAAGTAATTGGCTGCTCATCGTTGTCCTTGTTCTATTGTACCAAAATGGCAGGAATAGTATCATTACCTCCAAATGCATAGAGGATGAAATCCTTGGAGAATTCTGGGTTGACGAGGGTTGGTGCTTGAGAGATGGCTTCTTTGATTGCTTCAAAACTCTCCTTTCCTTCTTCTATCCACTTGAAATTGATGCTTTTCTTTAACATTTTGGTGATAGGTTTGACAAGGGCTGCAAAATTTGGGACAAACCTCCGAACAAAGTTTATCCTCCCCAAGAAACTCTGAAGGGATTTCTTGTGGCTTGGTAATGGTAGTGCTCTTATGGTTTCAACCCTCTCTAGATCAATTGCTAATCCTTCTTTGGAGACAATATGGCCAAGGAGCTTTCCTTCATGTGCAAGAAAGATACACTTCTTAGGATTCAAAGACACTCCAAATCTCCTGCACCTCGTGAAGACTTGTCTCAAATGAGAGAGGTGGTCTGCTGTATTTTTGGAAAAAACAGTGATATCATCAAGGTATATCAGCACCATGTTGTTAATCAAACCTTTGAACGCCATGTCCATTTCTCTTTGGAAGGTAGCACCAGAATTGGACAGCCCAAATGGCATTTTCCTGTATGCATAAGTTCCCCATTTGGTTGTGAAGGCTGTCTTGAACTGGTCTTCTTCCTTCACCATAATCTGATTGTAGCTTGAGTAGCCATTAAGTAGTGAAAACCTCTTGGAGCCAGCCACAACTTGCAAGATTTTCTCCATGTAAGGGAGTGGGTAATGGTCCTTGAGAGATGCTCTATTCAAGTCTCTGAAGTCAACACACAATCTGATCTCTCTACTCTTCTTTCTGACTGGAACCAAGTTGGCAACCCAGCTAGAATGCTTGATTGGGAATATGATCCTTGACTCAATCAACTTGTTCAATTCTTTCCTCATGAGAGGCTCCATATGTGGATTGACTGGTCTTTTTTTCTGCTTGACAGGCTTAGTATTTGGATCCAATTCAATGGTATACTGAGATAAGTTGGGATCGAAACCTTTCAAGTCTTCATAGCTCTAAGCAAACACATCAGGGAACTCTTGACACAGCTGCATGAACTCATACCTTTCTTGTTCAGTTGTCATCTTTCCAATTTGTAATGGTTTGTTCTCTTCCACCAAGATGGACACTGAATCCTCTCTCTTGACCTGAATTTTTGCTTTCTCCTTCCTAAACTGATCATTGGGATTAAAAATGGACTCCAAAGTGATAAGTCCCTTGGGCAGCTTATTAGTTCTCAGTTGTACCACTTGGTCACCATACTGCTATTCCAATTTTTCTTGATTCTTAGCTGAGAAATCAACTTCTTCTTGCAAGAAATGGATGATTTACTGGTCATTCTCAAACACTTGCCAACTTACATTGTTATCTGGCACTGAAGGCCTCAAAATCACGTGGATGTTTGGCTGTACCTTGTCTTGTTGAATGCTTTCCACAATGTCAAAGGCTGCCCCTACTGCTGCAAGCCTGTCAGCAGCTTGGTTCTCTTTCCTAGGAATGGATTTGATGCCAAAACCCTCAAAATCTTCCATGAGATCCCATACCCTGTTCTTGTAGCACTTGAGTAGATCATTCTTGGCAGCATGTTGTCCCTTGACTTGATTTATACTCAATTCACTGTCACCAAAGACTTGCAAGTTCTTTATTCCTCTCTTTATTTCCCAATGCATCCCTTGCACCAAGGCTTCATATTCAGCAGTGTTATTAGAGCATGCAAACTGAAATCTAAAAGCTGAATATTACTTTACTCCTTGAGGTGAAACAAGCATGGCTCCACCTCCTGCACCTTGTCTACTCCTTGATCCATAAAAAAATAGCTACCATACCTCATTGTCATCCTTATAGTTTGGCTTGGTGATGCTAGGGATGGGCTGATCTTCTTCATGTATGCAATAGAATCCTAGCTCAGATTCTTCTACTTCTTCATAAGGATCAAAAGCATGTACCTTGTTTGCCCATTCATCAAGAGTTAGATCTGGGATGCTTCCAACCTTGGTGTCAGCTTCATCAGTGCTTGGGTGATCTTCTTGATCAAATGCTGAACAATTGGCATTGATCTAACCTGGAGTGTAGGGCTCAATGTGGAAGTTTGCAATAGGTTCAGACCTGATTGTAGCTTTGGTTCCATACCTCGTTCTGAATAGCATGTGTGACCAATCAATAGAAAAATATCCTCCAATCTTGGCTGTGAAGTCCCTTGACAAGCATAGGGAAAAGAGTGGTGGAAGGTCTATAACTGATACATCTTGTAAAACAACAACATTTGGACATGCATGCAAGGTAAGACTCAAGTTTCTAATCACTCCAACTGTTGTTACTACTGTCCCATCTAGTTGCACTACCCCTTTGGATATGGTTTCATACTGGAGCCCTAGCTGATCAGCTATTTGTTTAGGCATCAGTGAGCTACTTGCCCCGGAATCTATCATGCAATTGTGCACTAATTGATTTCCAATGATTAATGAAACATAGAAAGGAGGGGGCTTCAACATTTTACCTTGCTATCCTCCATGATTCCCTTCAGGCTGGGCAGCATTTGTGAGCCCTTTCTCTTGCATTTGAACTTACTGATTTGAAGTTGGCCAGTCCTTCATGGAAAGTTGTAGAAAATCTCTTTGGTCTAGGATAGATAGTGATTCCCACATTGATATATTTACATTTGTCTTCTTCATCTGATCAACGAAACTGAATGGTGATGGAGGATCTCTTTTTTGTCCCTTGGTTGGCACATTCACTCCTTACATGTGGGCAGCAACAACTGGTATTTGAGTTGGTCTAGGAGTTGTTCTTGGCTGCCCTTGTGCATTTGAAATTGGATTTTTCTTTCCAACGATTTGTGGAGCCATAGAAGGTTGGAGATTGGTTGGAGCTAATGGCTGCTCTTCACCTAAATTCCTTCTTTTTGACCTTGTGTTGGCTGCAACACCTTGAGAAACTGCTTGATTCATGCCACAGAAATCTTCTGCTTGCCAGTTTACCAATGTGGTGTCATTTGGGGCTGATTGTTGTTGGAATGCTTCTTGTTGTTGGTTGTTTCCTTGACTACCTTCACCCTCCACACCAGTAGTTATCACCATTAATGCTTGATTCAAAGCACCATTGAAGCACATAGATTGGTTATGAGGTTCATTGCATGGAAAACACCAATCATACTCCTGAGAAATGTTGTTTTGTGTTGGCACCAATGACTTAGAGGTAGATATGGCATTAGGATTATAGGGCTGAAATGGTCTATTGGCAGGATGCCTTGTTTGATTTAGATTTGCAGCTGGATTATGAGGTCTCTGTGGTTGGTATGGCTGCCTGTTAGGCTGAGCTTGGGGCTGATAAGAAGGTCTAAAACCTTGGGCTTGTTGCCTTTTGAGAGTAACCAGCTCATTTCCTAAATTTTGTAATTACTCCATGACTTCTTGAAGCTCATTTGGGGCACTTGGAGATGAAGTAGAAGCTTCATTTGAACTCTGATTTCTAGAAGTGGGAGAAGGAGCCAAATTAGGTGCTTGATTAGTGTTTGGGCTCTCTAAACTTGGAAACAATGGCATGGGAGGTCTAGGGGCTAGTTTTCCAGCTTGGATCAAACAATTTTCAACCCTAATGGCAATGCTATAAGCCATAGGGATAGTTATGCCTCCCATGGATTGAATCAACATAGAAATATTAGAATTTAGGGCTTTGAGGTAGTAGAGAAAAGAACCTTCCATTGTTGGCCTGAATGCCACTGGAATTCTCTCCCAAGTCCTTTGAAATCTGAAGTTGAAATAAGTCAGCTACTTATTGGGAGCTCTCCTTATGGTTGTCAGCTGCTCTAAAAGAGACAAGTTGTCTCCCTTCTCTCCAAATTACTCATGAAGTGCTATACATAGTTGGTTCCAATTCTGAATAGAACCTGAGGCAAGACTTCTAAACCATTGCAATACTTTCCCCTTGAATGAAGATGCCAGCAATTTGATAGCCACTTGTATCTCATTGATTTCATGAATTGCACAAAGGTTGGCAATGTCTTTAACATGATCACCTGGAGTAGTCTGATTCTCTCCAGTGAAGTATGGAATGTTCTTCAAGGCTGCAATTAGAATTGGATGTTGTGCATTGAGAGAAAGTGGGCTGCTTCCAATGAAATTGACATAGGATTTGTTTTGTGCCATTCTAATTGGCCTTAGAACCCTTGTTGATTGAATGAAAGGCCTACCAGGTGGAGGAGTTGAGAGAGTTTTCTTTGGTGGAGATGGAGACCTTTGGATTCTCCTCCCACTTTGCCTTACTCTTGCAGATAACTACAGATATTCAAACAACGCCTCTTCTTCTCCAGCTCTTGACCTTGTAGTGATTCTTCTCATGAGTTTTCAGGTCTATACTGCTAAAACCAGCTGATTCTTCCCCTTGGAGTCGCCAGATGTGCAATTTATAGCTCTTTTGAAGCAAGAAAATTGCAGCAGATGCACATCAACTTTGCTGCAATAAAAATGAGACCTCTAAGGTCCCACCGGGTGTGCCAAAATTGTTGTTGCAAATCAGCAGCACCCCTGGATGTAAATCAAGGTTCTAAGTTGATGTTTAGGGCATCCAGTGTGATTGCACAACATTTAAACCTCTCTCCAAGTGTGGGACTTGCAAGATGAGAGAGGAATCTCAAGATTAGAGGTTGGTTCCTCAAACTCCTATGATTAGATCTATTATTTACACAACTACAGAGGTTTAGATCCTAATTTATCTTAATTTTTAAGGAGACAGGGATACGAAATACAAAAATTAAAACTAAACTGATAAGGGTGATACACCAAAGGAGTGGTGAGCACTTCTTGCTCATGCAAATTTACACAAATCAGAAATTGCAACATAAAACATCGTGCATAGGTTGATAAGCTGTAAACAAGGGTTTGAAATGAAGCAAACAACACATAAAAAGGATTGAAAGCATTCACAGAGCCTGCATTGTGATTTTCAACATCAAAATCCTTGTATTCCAACACCAAAGAGGTAGAAAAACTTGTTACAATCCCTGGAAGGTATGATACTTACCAAAATCACTTGTTGAAAGTGAAAAAAGAAGCTTGCTGTGTAAAAAAAAGTGTTCCCCTTTGAAAAATGAGCCAAATCTGGCTTTTACAGTGCATGGGTCGAACCTAGGAGAGAGAAAACGTGACAAAATGTGGGAGCCATTCCCTATTGACCAAAATGCATTAAAAACAGCATGGGTGACTTGAAAGACCCATCCCCTGACATTTTTGACCATGCTGGAGAAGAATGCGACCCATTTTGAATTAAAATTGGTTGTTGAAATGTCAGTTCTGTCCATGGGCGCGTACCAGAAGAATTTTTTAATTTTCTACATTCCAAACTGAACCAAAATTCAAAATTGACCATGGAATCTTGTAGAGAATTTCACCAGATTTCCATTGATATAAATAACGTGAAAATTTGATCTTTGGATCGAAAATTATGGCCGTTTGAATATTTAGGGCAAAAACAGGCCCAAAACGGATCGGCGGGAAAAAATTTTGAATTTTACCTCTTTTTTGCATTTGGAATTTTTTATCAAAAATCCCCATGCTCCACCACTTGGATGCCACATGGGATGATTTGATTAGCTGTGGGCTCATCCTTGAAATTTTTCTTACGGGCCCTTCCTTAGAAATTGTTTGCCACTTGGACATGTGGCACTACTTTGTTGGCTCGGGCCAAAATTCAAAAATTTTCCTGCGCAAAACACTTAGCAAAAATTTTCACTTCACCTCCCCTGCTGACATGTGGCAGCTTTCTAATGGCTGTGGGATTCCAAGGGGAAAATTTCCCACAAGAACTCTGCCGAGCCATAACTTGAAAAATATGAGGCATTAGGAGGAAAACTTTACCTTTCTAGAAAGCTGAGAGAGAGCTCTATCCAATGGTGCCATTTCCAAAAAGATTTGAGTGCCTGAAAACTAAAAAATGGAGAATGAGGCACAAGAGAGGTAAGAACACGAGTTAGCCACAAAAATGAGTAGGGGCACATTTTGGATAACAGTTTATTTCCAGGAATCCCTATATCTGCAAGAATGCAACGTAACCAAATCACTTCATACACAGCTCCTTGTGTGGCACGGTATTCAACCTCAGTGGATGAGAGAGCAACAAAAATTTTCTTCTTGCTAATCCATGAGATAGGTCTAGATCCGAGATGAAAAACATACCCTGAAGTGGATTTCCTGTCATCAATGGATCCTGCATAGTCCGAGTCTGTATATCCATGTAAGCATAACTGAGTGTTCTTCTGATACTCCAAACCAAAGTCAACTATACATAAAACATAGCTTAACAAATTCTTACTGCTATCCAATGACATTTCTTCGGCTCCTGCATAAATCTGGCAAGATAGCTCACTACAAAGCAAAGATCTGGTCTGGTATAAGTCAAGTAAATGAGACTCCCCACAAGCTGCTTGTAGTGAGTGCCATCTACCTGCGGTGAATCCTAGAATCTAGATAATTATAAAACTTTTTCCATAGGTGTGGACATTGGTTTACAATCTGACATTCCATACTTTTCGAGGAGTGTCTTGGCATATTTCATCTAGGAGACAAAGATATGATTCTTCTTTTACCATATCTCTAAGCCAAGATAGTAGTGAAGTAGCCCCAAATCAATCATGTCGAAGGATTTCTTCAGATCATTCTTTACATCATCCACAAGATTGTCAAAACTTCCTATGATCACAAGATCATCTACGTACAAAACCAAAATGACAATCTATGTTCCTACCTTCTTGATATAAAAATTTGTATCTGAGGGGCTACAAGTGAATCCATGCTGCAATAGGTGATCATCAATTTTTATATACCATGCCCTAGGTGCTTGTTTGAGTCCATAAAGTGAATTTATTAGACGACATAACTTATGTGGTTGATGCTCATCTATAAACCCTTTAGGTTGGGCTATGCATACTTCTTCTTTTAGATCACCATTTAAAAAAGCACTTATGACATCCATCTACTAAAGTTTCCATCCATTTTGTGCTACCAATGCATAGACATCTCTGATGGTTTTGATCTTCGTAGTGGGTGCAAAGGTCTCGTCATAGTCAATTCCTTCTTGCTAAGCATAACCCTTTGTAACAAGGTGTGCTTTGTGTTTGTCGATTGAACCATCTACCTTCTATTTTGTTTTGAAAATCCATTTGTAGCCAATGGATTTCTTACTTGGAGGTAGATTGACAAGTTCCCACGTTTGATTCTGAATTAGGGAATCATATTCAACATCTATAGCCTATTTCCACTGTAGTTAGTCTAATTCCTTACGAACAATGTCAGCTTCAATGCTATTAACAACTAAACTCATGAGTGTAAAATTTACCTCATGTCTGGCTTGACTTCATGTTCTGACTCCTCTAGAAGTACCTGGAAGTGTGTTTAGGTGTGCATCCCTAATAGTATTTTGGACCCATTTCAGACGTTGGTGATGTTGCTACTGATGTGAAGATGTGTTGTCTAGTGTTCCTAGATCAACGGACAAGTCTCCACTCAGCTCTTCTTCTCTCTGAGAAGAATCATCTTGCCCATCACCTGGATGTGTGAGCAATATATGTGACGAGGTCAGTACTGGATCTCCATTGTGTGGTAGGGAGTCAAAGGATGACTCATCACACACCACATCTCGACTCTCATAGATCTTCTTCATCTTAGGATCCATGAGATAATATGCCTTTGAGGTAGTACTATACCCCAAGAAAAGACATGGCAATGTCTTTGGATCGATCTTCTTCCTTTTCTCATCTAGAACATGCATATATGTAGTATAACCAAAAACTATCAAATGATGAATAGAAGGTTTACGACCAGTCCATACCTCTTTTGGTGTCCTGTTCTACAAGATCTTCATGGGTGCCCAATTGGGTAGATACACTACTGTCTAGATTGCTTCTGCTCAAAATTGATCCTCCAACTTGGCGGTAGAGAGCATAAAATGAGCCATCTCCATGACAGTCTTGTTGTGTCACTTGGAAATCCCATTATGTTGGGGAGTGTTGGGTGCAGTCAGATGTTGCTGAATGCCATGTTGCTTCAGGTATGCTAAGAACTTCTTTGACACAAATTCCCCCCCTTGATCTGAGTAGAGGAGAAGGAGAGGCTTCCCAGACTGCCTGGTGGCTTGCTGGTAAAAGGTTTGGAAATTGGAAAATTCCTCACTCTTCTTCCGGAGAAAATATACCCACATTTTCCATGAGTAACCATCAATGATGAGCTGGAAGTACTCAAAACCTTGGAAGTTAGCTTGCAGGGGTCCGTAAAAATTGGTGTGTATGACTTGAAGATGCTCCGTAGAATGATAAGAGCTCTGTTTGAATGGACCTCTATGTTGTTTTCCTGCAAGAAATCATGAGAAAATAGGTAAGGAAAGGGAGAGTGGAGGAAACCCTCTTACCATTTCCTTGGAACTAAGTTGATGTAGAGCCTTGGCAGAAAGATGACCATATCGAAAGTGCCATAGTGTAGTGGACTCCGCCGTTGAAGCAGAGAGAGCAATGTTAGATGAAGTGACCGCATCCAGTGTAAATAGATGGCCCTTCATAAAAGCTCAAGAAATAACTGAGTCTCCCTGGGAAATGATGCAGGACTTGACCCCTTTCTTAACAAATAATTCAACCTGCATTCGATGATTAAGAAGTTGACTCACAGACAAGAGATTTGAGGTCAAACCTGGAACATATAGCACCTTCGTGAGTGTACATCTTCATGTCCTAAAAGGAATGATGACATCACCAATCCCTACCGTAGTATACTCCTGATTATATGCGATGGTGATCCGATCTCAAGTGGGTCAGTCACTCAGTGTATGGAACAACTTCTTATTACCAGTCATGTGTTTACTGGGGCCTGAATCAATCAACCATACACTTTTTGATGGCTGCAAAGTCTGTGAGACTAGAACAATGTTAGAATGAGTTGTTTCTGGAACCTCTTCATTGGAGGTGGCATCCTGCTGAGTAGAAATGTAACCCTTTTTCCTCTAATTACGAGCACACCATCAAGATTTCTTGGAATATCCTTGTCTAGAAGTGCTATCTTCACTAGAGTTTCCATACTTGCGACTGTTGTAATAACAGTTCACTATCGTGTGCATATCCATGGAGAAAATGTGGCACCATCGATCCACCTTGTTGTTCTGCTACTTCTCGGGTGGCCACTGTGGTGGTCGCTGAGAAGGTTGCTGCTGAGGATGTTGCTTTTGATTCTGGGGGGATGACTACCCTTTCCAAGGCATATGCTTTTGCCTCGTGATGAGATCCTTGTCTTTGAAGGCTTCTTGAACATTCTGAATGGCTTCTTCCTATTGGAGATAATTCACCAGTGTGACAAAACTCACCTCCTATTGAGTGATGGTCAACATCGTGATCAGTTTCTAAAACTAGGAAGGAAGAGCTCGTAAGGTGAGCGAGACTAGCAACTTGTCGTCCAACGGTTCACTAAGAGCAGAGAGTTCTACACGTAACTCGACCACTCACCGCAAGAAGGATTCTACTAATTCTCCATCATGCATACTCATCGTGTGAAGCTTATTTTGAAGATTTAACTTCATCGTCAAATTCTTGGCTTCATAGATGGTACACAACACGGTCCATGCCTAAGAAGAAGTGGTTTTTTCCCGAATGTAAGGTTGAACCTCATCAGAAAGGTTTAGGGTGATAACCATTAGTGCTTTTGCATTAGCCTTTTCATGCTTAGCCAATAGATCAACGTCTATGGGAGGGGAGTCTTTGTTAGAAACAATCCCCCAAAGATCTTTAAATTGAATAATCATCTACATCTTGGTCTTCCATGCGGTGAAATTTGGCCCTTTGAGCAACTGGGCATTTGACAACAAAATGTGAGGTGTAGACATTTTCAAAAACTCAAAATTGTATTTTATTTATTTATTTTTCAAAAAATGGCTACAATGCTTACTAAAGGAATCTATACTGAATATGGGCTCTATAGGCTCATGCAGTGAGACACAGACGCTCCTGTGGGTGTTCTACTTCACGTTCATCATCTACATCATAACCACGTTTAAGTTCTACACAAATCCATCATGCTTGACATTGAATGTCGAACCAAAAATGCTCCAATAGTCCTTGGCGCACAATCTCATCAAAGAGAATATTCCCAGTGTTGCAGAGCTTGTTGACCAAAGAAAAGAACAGTCCAGTGGTGTCTTCATTGTCACTCAATGCCCAAACATTTGGTGCATTGCTCGCAGTGCTTTCTACATCCAAATTTTTTGACATACATGTGTACATGGTTTTGTAATTTGCAGGCTTTCTTCCACATGCTTTTCTTGGGATTCTATGCTTTTGAGACAAAGTGTTTGGCGAGTGTAACAGTCAAAAATAGGTCCTTATAGACAACATGAATATCTTCCACATTTGCATCTCCCAATAACCATTCTTATGATCTTAGTGATGGCTAAGATAGCATAATGTATGAGCAAATCAAATCAAATAATCCACCAGTCATTACTTTATATAATAAAACACCAAGACAGATACATCAATCACTACTCATTCGCAATGATAACAGCCCAAAGAAAACTCAGAAGATTACATTTATATGATGTCAATGATGTTGCCATGTCTCAATAAAAAAATAGTGGCTCCAATGAAAGGAAAATAAAGTAGGTCGTTTGGATCTCCACGGTAACCTCTCTTCCAGCGTAGTAGTGCTCTTTCATGCACTCATCCAAGAACAAAAAAATATTCCAATTCTCATTTTTGTAGATCGCATAGGCAATCCTAGATCACGGCTACTCCTTGGTGGCTAGGTCTCCTTCATGTTAGGTCTGCACATCACCTTCACGCTTCCTTCCTTGGTCGTTGTCCATGTATAACACATAAAGAATACACCAAAAAACTATTTTCCAATCTTCCATGCAGGCAGAGGATGGAAAAAAGCTCTGATACCAATGATGGCAAGAAGAGAATGTTTTCATTCAATGCCTATAGAAACAAATACATGTGAGCTATATATAGGCTACGGAGAAGAGAGAAATGAACAAGAAAAGTTAAATAACTATTCACAACTAACACAATTAACAATGTATTAATTAATTTATTAATGCGCTAACAAGAAATACATTCAACCTATTGGTATCCAAATTGGTTCTCCTACGAGGGCTGAGCAACATCACAAAATTGGTAGGATGCTTAGAGGTAGAAGAATCATGATACAATTCATTTTGTAGCTAGGGAGGGGATTCCTCTAAATCTTTGTCACTCAAGCGTTGGAGAAATGGATAGCACCTTATTGAGGGTTTGATCTACCCTCACTACTTTAGTTCGTGCCTTCAACCAAGGTGAGAGGACTCATTCTGTAACCCCTGCTGGTGAAGGATATCAAGAGATCCTTCTTTGCACACTTTTCAAGAGAACCTTGAGAAAATATGATTAATACAACATAATCTAACTCTCATGAGTTTTCACACTAGAGAGTGGAGATGTTTCCTGGACAAGGTTCCAAGTTACTAAAGACAATAATTGAAACATGATTGCCTCTACATACTTTTGCAATGGAATTTGTTCATTTGTGGATACACAATACAAAAATGGATAGTTCATGTAAGATTCATCGTTTGAGAATTTTTTAGTGGGAAGTTAAGAAATATGAAGTTGATTTTACTAGATATTTGAGAGCCTTTACAAATATTGGAAGACTCATAGACAAAATGCTTCAAAACAGCCAGAATATTCCTTCAACCAGAAGATGTGAATCAATGGAAGCCTAGATATACATGGTTTCACATATTCTTCAAGAACTCAAGACAAAATATCATACTAAAGACTCAATTAAATGTTAGAAATCCCTGGTTCATCACGACTAAGATAAAATCATATGCTTACACACAATCTTTATTAACATAATGAGAGTAAATTGATTTTGAATTGTTTATTTGCATCAGAAGATGAAATATCTTCTCATAATGAAATTTCAAATACCAAAATACTAACACACAGATGAGATCTTGTGTGACTCAGAGATATTTTAACATAAGATTGCAACAGGAACAATAAAAACTATTTGAAAACATTCTGAAATACAAGCAGACACAATTATACTCATGATCAACACAAATTTATTCGAGGTTCATTAGATTCATCAGCAGGGGAAATTTTCTTCAACAATCTCAGAACTTGTCAATGGATGTAAACTTGCAACCATCTTGACATGATTAAATCTAAAACACATGAGATAAACATGTTTCTTAGACGGTCTCTCGGGAAAATGGTTTTTCTCAAACTTTCTCAGAAAATTTAACCCCCCTTTTTGCAAGAGTATTCTCATTGCATTTATAAAATTTCACTCGCACACTCATCTCAAATTTTCCACCCAAAAGAATACTATTTGAGGAATCCTTTGTTTGTTACAATTTTGTTCCAAAAAGTGATGATTAACAAATTTACACCCAAAAGCTACCAGGTGGATAAATCATGAACTGATCATGTTTCTCACTCCCTAAACTATGAATTAGATGCCATGTCATAACTTATGACATTATTTTTAATCATTTTTTTTTTCATGCAAGAAATCCCCTTTTTAATAATTCTCAAGTGGCTCCATATGGCTATATTTGACAAGCAATCCTTTTCACCTTTGAGAATACACTTTGAGAAATGAGTTCCCTCACATGGATACCTACATTTTTTCCTCTCATAAGTGAGTTCCCTCACATGGATTATATCATATATCTTTTCTTCAAGTCTAAGTCGACCAAATACAAGGAGGAGCCCACAAAATCCTCCACATGTCTCCTTGGCACAACTACAAAGGTGAAGTCCAGAGGAAGGTTCCCAAATGAGCGCAGGCCCTCCCCATGTTCAGAACCTAAGAGAGCTACACCGGTCGCTAAAATTCTAAGCATGGGAAGGTCTAGTGGAAGCTTCCACGTGTTTATTCGGTGTAACTTCAAAGATGAAGTCTAGAGGCAAGACCTCAAATGAGCATAAGATCACCATGTGCCCTGGGCCTAAGAAAGTTACCTCAGCCATTGAAAAAGTCTCAGTATAAAGAGGAGCCAGCAGAAGCCTCCACATGTCTCTTTGGAGCACTTTTTATCTGGTTCCCAAAAGTGGAGACCCCAAACAAATGTTGTAACACCCACTTGTTTTAGACACACAAGACAACATTGCAAAATAAAGGATAATTTTTTTTTTGACTTGTTTGAAACATAACACGACACAACATGTGCTCACAATGGCAACAACTAGCTCCTTGAACAAATTGAAACAATGATGACCTCAAGGGAAATAAGGAAACACCCAGAACCCATCAACAATAGTTCACTTTTCTCTTTGATAAGGCACAACAACAAGACCAACCCATAATACCTAGTTATAGTTCAAGAAACTCCACAAAAAATTCCTTTAAGGTGATGTATTTACTAAATCAATCTTTCAAGGCCTGACTATGGGGTTTATAAGATTCATGTTATGATTCATACAACTCTTCTTTAGGGTTATATTTCTTTTCTTTTATACTATTGAGTAACCAGCTTAAAATCATCTCAAATTTGACAATTACTTGTTTTAAAACGTTACAAACTAGGAGCTAATCAATTCAACAAGGCTATCTATCCAGACCGACACTACTGAAACTTGTTTCATAACTCCATCGAATGAGGATGCAAGGGTAAGCTCAAAAAGGAGTGGAGTATCATTTAGGTTCGCAACCCTAATCTTCTTTCTTCAAGGATTTTTTTTATAACTTGAAAAGGGTTACAAATTACTATGGAAATGGTTAAAGGGAGAAGGTAAATTTATTTCATTATGATCTAATTAGTTATTAAATGTTATTTTAATGAGACTTAAGAGTTCAACTAGATTTGGGTAAAAGCTTCATTTAGCATACACAGTCACTAGAAAGGCTTCACACAACAATGACATCTCTATTTTATAGATTAAAAAAAATTAGAATATATATATTTCCTTGATTGAAAATACCCCAAATGATACCCAATTTCTAAGGGTAGCTATCAATGAAAATAACTAGAAAAAGTGCTCTCCCACACTATAAGAATACATATGAGAATCTAATTGAATAATCACCTCAATAGCTTAATAAACAACTTGAATTGAACACCCATATATGAATATAACTGAATCACAAATTTAGATATTTACATTAGGAAACTACTAACATTTGTCAAGGAAAACCATTACTTAGGTGTGTAAATAAAACAAAGGAAAATATCTAGAAAAAGGGAGTGAAAATTCATGCCCAAACTAATGATTCAAAGGGCAAATAGTATAATCAGAAATATCAATAAAAAATAACACACCAAACAACTCCAAGATGTAATTCAAAATAAGAACATACATTTCATGGGATTATAGAAATGATAGTAGAAATTTGTAGAATTTAGGCTTAACATGCCTGCAATAAGCCTCCACGATGCATCCACGAGCTTGCTATGACATGAATCATCTCCTTTTCTCTATTAGCAAAACATCCATGCTCTAAATAGTCACGCTTGGCATAGGCAGGGGAAAAAAACGTGGTTATAGTCATGGTGGATGGCCTTGCTCTTTGCCCCACACATTTCCTATATGTCCACACCAAAACGACAACCCTCCAAGGCACTACCCCTGAAGTAGCTCACAAGGCCTAAGATGGCACACCCTACTAGTCAGAGTAGAAAAGAGGATAAAAAAAGAAATGACCCACCCAAATCAAGCGGCCAGCACCCAAATTGCAGAAGGACCACACAGAGAAAAAGAAAACTAGCACATTGGCAGAGGAAGTGAGTAAGTGGCAAGGTAGGAGGCTCTTAGTCAATCCAATGCATTTGTTGGGGAGTTTCAACACTCATCCTTCCACAACCTCTATTCAGTGAGCCTCCACATTATTTCACATAGTTAGAGTCAGGAAGACGTGATACACAACAATACATTTACCATATAGTTAAGATCCCCCCCTTTATTTTAACCAAAACTTCACTATAACAAAGCCTAGACTGACTGAAACCCACGCATCCCCAAAACTAAGGCATTAATTGAACAGAAAGAAATAGATTTAACTCCATTAAGAAAAAATAAATGGAGGGAATGAGGCCACCAAACTCCACCCACCCCCGCCAGCTCAACCAAAAATTTAGAAAAGTGAAACAACCAAAAATAGTGCCCAATGGGCTAAAATTTCACTTGGTGAAAAGCACGTACTGAGGACCAGGTCGCTACCAAGAGGAAAGGAGTTAGTATATTAAACATTAAGTTTCATGTTAAATGGTAGTCCCTTCAAAACTAACGCTACTTCAAAACATCCCCTCCATCAAAGAAAACAACTTAGCCAAGGTTAGTTAGAAGTTAGACTACGTGAGAGATAAATCTTCCCCTTACCAAAATTAATGGAAAGACATGCTCCCATCCTCCAACGCACTTCCACAACTGACCAGAATTAAATAAAACTGGAGTGTGTAGCTGGTACGGTAGAAATGATTGTGGGGGGGGGGGTGTCTGTGGTGCCTCAACACAACAAAACGTCTTACCAAAAGGATACATTTACAAGAATACAAGGGTGCCTAGATGGCCACGGAGAATAAAAAAAGAACATTGAACCATAAACATGAACAATATGTCCTAGATGATGATGCCACCCATAAACAAGATCCCCTTGTGTGAATTGAGGCTCGGGCACACGGGCGAACGATAATGAATTAAAATATATTACAGGTAATTTATAATATTCTTGAAATTGACACCAAAAATAAAATAAAATAAATAATAATAATAATAATCGTTAATTGACAACTAGAATAATAATAGTATTATTATTATTTTATAACCTATAAAAAATATTAATTCTATTAATAAGGGTCGGCAATCAAGCAAGGTAAAAAGAAGACACGCTTTTCCTTTAATATGGAAATCGTAACAGGCGTTGCACGGGACAGCAACGGCAATAACAACATGACACCAACAAACATGATGAAGAGGGAGGAGGTTCAATATTCCCTATGAAAAAGGTGAAGCTCACCAATGATCGATGGGGGCACAATGACATTCCACGCTTAACACATGATCGCCAAAGTATGAACATGTGTAACGAAGAAGAGGGCATTACATTCTCCTCCCCTTAAGAAAGCATCATCCTCGATGCAAACATAACATAAGGGAAAGAAAATAGTAAGAAACAAGGAACCGATGAGGCAAAGGTACACTCTATGGTTAAGATTTTAGATGCTAAAGCATGACCATGGGGTGGCCTTGGGAACATTTGGCATAAATTTGAATTTTCAAGTTCTGTGAAGATTGGCAGTTCTTTGTTATTCATTATTTCATTAGTCTCTTTCCATTATCATTATTTCGAGTTTTAGTTCTTTTAAAATTTCATAGTTGTAGAGTTGTAGATTATTCATTCTTTTGGGTGTCCAGCCTGAACTGCTAATATACACCCTACCGGAGTCATACAAGACACTAAAAATTCACAAACATACAAGTACATACTTCAAAACGGTACCACATCACAAGACATCAATCAATGTATGGAAGAGAACATGCACAGACCACATAAAATAGTACTTATCAAACAACTATGTTTGACAAATAATCCTCAAACAAAAGTTTACTACAACTTGAAATTTCCATAGTCTCACAGATGAAGTTTTTCACATAACTCTGAAAATAGCTACATGTACATAGGGTCAACAAGGGCATCAACACCATATCCACAACATCACAAAACAAACTCAACTAACATGAGTAACTCCTACATCATAGGACCACTCCTAAGACATCACAATAACTCAACATATATCCTGAAACATCAATCATACACAAAAATATCCTATGCCTCCTTCAAGTCTCTTATGCCTCCCTCAATCTCTTATGTCTCCCTCAAGTCTCTTATGCCTCCCTCAATCTCTTATGCTTCCCTCAGGGAGGGCGGTTTCCCTATGGCCCTAGGCACATATAATCCAGACACCCCTAACCCAAGTGACCTAATAACTCATGGTACAACAACCTGCTAGTTATTTGTAACTCCTTGGGGCGTACCCCCATACAACAAAGCACGTTCATAGGTCTAACCATTCCATGGTGCATCCCATGACCCTATTCCACACGTCATGACAATAGGGCCAACACAACAATTTGATTCAAATGCCAAGTGGCAAAGTACAAGCCTTGGGCATGGAAATAAAATTTTAAAATTTAAAAGAAGATCCAAAACCAAGTAAAACAAATGGCCAAATAGCCATAGTTAGTGTCAAAATCTACATGTTAGTACTACAAACACAGGAAATGCCCAAAATGTAAAGCATGGAAATCAAGAAAATTGCTGGTCCTTGCGAAATAAATTTAAAATTTTAATTTACGAATAAAATACACATATAATAATGTCACATTATGATAACTGTGTGGCCTTATCTGGCCACTAGGAGGGCACCCAACAAGTTGTTGGCACTCGGAACATCGAGCCTCAGCTCACAAAATAAAATAGCAATAGTAAAATAGTCATCATCTCTATCAGAATCATCCCGCCACAACTTTAACAAGGCTAAACACAATCATAGCTACATGAAGGTTGAATCCATAAAAAAACCAAAGAAAGAGAGAGGGAGGAGCATAGGCCACTATATACTAAGTCTAAGGTTGGCTCTATTGATTGGTCGACAATACACCTTTACTCACTCTAGACATACACTTTTAAATTTCTCATGTCTCAGCCCTGAAAATTTGTTGACATTTTTAAGAACTAGTTGATGTTTCCAGGTGCCTAGGGTTTAAGAAAGTTTCCTCAGCCATTGAAAAGTATAATTATGGGTAGAGCCAATGGAATCTTCCACGTATCTCTTCATTACTTTTTTGGTATGAAGCTCAAAAGGAATCCCAAAAAATTGTGGGCCTTCAACATGTCTAGGGTCTAACAAAGTTGCACCAGACACTTGAAAAGTCTAAGTATGGGAAGATCCAGTGGAAACCTCCATGTGTCTCCTTGGCATAACTCCAAAGGTAAGACCTAGAGGTGAGACCTCAAACGAGTGCAGGCTCTCTACGTGTTTATGGTCTAACAAAGTTACACCGACCATGAAAAATTCTGAGCATGGGCAGAGCTAGCAGAAACCTCCACGTATCTCCTTGGCACACATTCAAAAGTAAAATTCAAGGGCAGGTCCTCAAATAGGCGTGGGCCCTACATGTGTCCTAGGCACAATAAAGTCACTTTGGCTGTTGAGAAGTCTCAGTATAAAGAGGAGCCAACGGAAGCCTCCATGTGTCTCATTGGTGCAACTCCAAAGGTAAGACCCAGAGGCGGATCCTCAAATGAGTGCGGGCCCTCCACATGGAAATTATTTGAGTTGAAGCTGGCTTGGAGGTACATTTCACATTTTTTATCACTTAAATAAATTGTGCATTTTTTGGACAATTTGACCCACCTACCTACTTTGATTTTTCAATGCTGACTCAGACATGTAACATTATTTTGTCCCCAAGGGAATTGCAGCTCATTTTATAGATTTGCTCCTTTTCACAAAAAGGAGAAAATATTCAAAATGCTACGATGATCCGCCTCTCTGCCTTTGACTATAGACTCAACACGTGACTTTATCTGGGCACTTGTGGGGTTGAGCTTCACTTTTATACTTTACTCTTTTTTTCAAAACAAGGCTAAAAGTTCCAAAGTCCTCTGGAGACCCATCTCCTCGCTTATAGTTTGAAAAATGGCCATGTGTCCATCTTCTAGTCAAAGTAATAAATTTTCCTTGCCACTTCATATTGATGAATAGCCAATTTGAAACTATCGAGGCTGTGGGACCAATTTGGCATTTTTTACAATTGTGACAAAAGTGACAAGTTCACCAAATAGACCCACCATGTCACATCTAATTAGAAAAGACCACGTATCCAAAGATATTGGGACAGGATTTACAAAGGAGACACAGTCGTGGAAGATGCCGAACAACATAATTTTTCCCCGCGGAGAGAAGACTGTAAATAATACTAAGACTCAATGTGATCTGTGACCCAAGGAAAAAAATGACAATGACATCCTGGTGAAGGAAAATAATTACACACTTTCATACAAGAGGACAAAAAGTGCATCAAACTAGGTAGGCTAATAAGTTTTGAACAAACATCACAATATTAAATTGAACACCGAACATCGGCTCTGACTCGAGGATGGGCACTCCCTGCAAGTGCTTCTAGAACAACATAATAGACCATGTGCCAAAAATCCATAGGGAAATGGAGTCAAGAAAAATATTACAAAGAAAAAAAACAATTTCTAACCTCCCAAGAACAAACTGAGAAACTAACAAAAACCAACCACCAAGGACTGGGACAAACCAAAACAAAAAAACGTAGAAACAAAAAAGAACGAAAATACTGTACACTGTACAATGATGTGTGCCTTGATTATGAGAAATCAGTTAAGTAGATGTATCAAGTGCCTACCATTCTGAGTATGACCAAGCCAAGAAGTCTTGATATTCTTTTAACAACTCGACATATGCTTGTTTTCCTTCTCTATCCAAGTTCTAGTTAGCCATATTTTCTGAGGTTTATCTTTTGTTCCTTTACCAAATATAGAACAAACCCCATCAAACATTAGAGTCCACGGATAACCAATCTTCTCGAGATACTAACACTCATAAATTTTATGCTCCTTAAAAACAACATAACCCACCAAGTTGTTGACATCGACGTCTGTATACAATACTTCACAAGAAGCATTGTTAGGGTCCTCAATGAGATGTAACATTTTCTTCTCACTATAAAACTTCAAAAGGTTCCCCTTAAGTATGGCTGTGTATTACATGTCCATTTGTACACTTCCACACACACTAGCTTCCCACTTTCTGCATAATAACATCCCCCATTTGGCAGGACAATCCACAATAACAACATTCATGGTTAAGCACTTTCCTAGAAAATTTTCCAGCTGCACTACTAATCCCTGGACATACCCAACTACTAGCACTTCTCTTGAATCCATAGCAGTACATGTCCCAAAAAAACTTGTTACCTTGATATTTAACTCATTCATGACCTCAAGAGGCATTACATTACATCAGGCTCCTGAATCAAACATGTAGTTATGTACCATCCTATCTTTAATAATCAAAGTGGTAAAAAATGGATCCAAATTAAGCTGAGATTCAACCAGAGAAGTTCCCAAATACACCTTAAATGATTCCCCTGGTTCCTCCAATACTTGTGATATTTCTGATTCTAAAATAATAGGAAGAATCTCTACATTATTAACACTTTTTCCCCGAGTAATCTTTTCTTCTTTACATCCCAAACATTCAAATTCCCTTTTCCTATGCTCAAGGGTCCTGAGTAATTCAACAATGAGAACAATGACCTTGATCTGACTCAATATTTGGGCTATGTCATAAAGACTATATTTGGGTAGGACAATATTAGGAGGAAGATTCACAACTTCTTCTGATAGTATGGGAATTTTCACAGTCTGGGCATGGGCAGGAGCACCAGTTCTATTTGGGGTAACTAGGGTTTTGCTAGATGTATCTTTTTCAGGAAGGTCATTTGGGATATTGGTAAGAACTAGAACTTTTTTCTTGGTTTATAGCCCTCCCCCTTTGACAACCTTACTTCTAGTGTTATATTATTTCTCCTAAGCAACTACTGTATTCATCTATAGTTTCATGTCTTCTTCAGAAGGGATCCTTCCATCATAATTTTTAATCATCAAGGCCCTTAAGTATTCAAAATATTGATTAGGTAGATCAAATGCTTGCACGATATAAATTACAAAAATATTAATAGGAGGAAGAGGTAATACCTAGTGGACACAATCCCATAAGTTTTCAACAGTTCTGGAACTTACCAATTCAGTTGAGGTTGCCCTCCGCCATGAGTTTACAAGGGTTCCCATTATGCACACATCATCATACATCTCATCATCATCTACTTCCTCTACTTATTGATCTACATCATATGGGGATTGTGGTAAAAAAACCTATCACACAACTCGATAACATTGGCCTACTCCATAGTAGCAACTGTGGTAGTCAAAGGATCAGGAACCAATCTATTCTCCCTGGGTTGAGGTTGTTTATTACCTGATCCCATGAGCCCTTTCCCTCTGTCATATGGTTTTTTATCACCCCTAGGATGATTTCCAAATCTCTTCTTACCTTGTGGCTTATGTTGACCTTGGGAATTCTGTCCTATCCCTTTTTCTTCTTTGGCCAATTTATAGGATATCTCTTTAACTACTTCAACCAATGTTTTTACAACCTCTTCTAGATCCACAACCTTGCCTAACTGATACTTTTCAAGATTGATCAACATAATACCTTCCCTCTTAGTAGGATTTCCAACTACTTTGATGTTATTTTCTATTTATAAGGCCGTGGTGAAATCCTGCCTTAATGTTCTTGGGTTCTTATCTCTCAAGTAATAAGCAGAATTTTTATGAAAAGCGTTAGAATATTTTATCAAACAAGACACATCACTTGGCCTTAGGATTATAGGTAGCCTATTCAAGGTCTTATTGAACCGAGTATTAAAATCATGGAGAGATTCATTTCTATTCTCCTTATATTTTCAAACTCAGATAAAAGGAACGTAGGGTCTGTCTTGTCCCCATATTGCAATATAAAGGGATTTTTCATCTCGGTCCATGAATCTATTGAATTATCTGGTAAATCCTTTTACCAGTAAATTACATCCTCCTCATGAGTATGAATAAATACTTTTATATACACGTCTTCAAAATAAATTTAAAAATCTTCCTTCATATTGATAAAGAGTTTTAAATGGTGGCCACTAGTGATGGAATTATTCCCTTGAAAATTTGGCAACCTATTTCTGACATCTTGTGGCGCCATATTGGGATATCCATCCATACCTCTGAAATCTATAGGTCCAAAAGTATTGACAACAAAACATAGCCATCACCATACAACCTCCAAATTTTGGTTTACTCTGAAAATTGTGTGAGTAATTCATCTGATTGGTAATGAGATCGACACATGGATAGTTTTATTGTAAGGTAACAGTTTTCCTTCCCAGATTATATGAATTGCTAAATGCCAAGCAGTGAAATTACTTAACTATATGTTCTTCTGAAATAACACTGGGATTCCTCCATTTGATTATGATTTCTTTCTGATATCGAAATGACAATCTCATTGTAATGTAAAAGTATAACATATGTTCACACTACTTTTTAATGATATTGGAGTTTTCCAACTCTCAAGCCTTTAAATAACATTTTGCGTCACGTTTGGATAACCATAATCCATTGACATGAAAGTTATTATACATTATTCACATTTTATGAAAGCATTTAGGAAACCGATCAATTCTTTTATTAATTTTTTATGCCATTACACCACCGTACAAACATGGTATGCAGAATGAAGTTTAAACCCAAAATCACTTTTTTTAATTCCCCCATGAATGAGTACATGAGTTCATGGATGTGGATATATTAAGAAAGGAGGTATTTCTTTAAGGTCCATATTGTCATTATTGGGTATCAAGTATTTATGTCTTGTTATTTGTTTTTTAGATATTTTTGTTCTAGCTTTACAAAATATAAAAGGAAAAAAAATTAATTTCTCATGCATCAATTAATTGTATGTATTATTGGGTACTATTTAGATATTCGTTTGTGAAATTGACCAAATAAATAGGGAAAAACAAACTTTCCTCATCTCAACATTTGTATTTTTCTTGCATATTCTAATATTTCACATAGATTCCCTGATTTAGGTAAGCATTTGTTGTTTAGAATAATTCATTTCTAAGATCAGTATGATTTATGATTATGTTATTATAGGATTTACGATAATTAGAATTAAACAATTGGAAATATTTTTTTATATTTATGAAATATAACACAAGAGATGTGGATATTCACTACTATAAATTATGGAACCATCATTAAATGATGCAAGAGCATCCAAGGCCTTCACATTATCCCATCACATATCTTCAATATATCCACATAATTTTGGTACCCTTTTATTTCCCTAAGTAGTCTTAGTATTGGTGTTCAAAGCAACTTAGTCACAACATTGCAATGCCCTAAATTATGATGTTAGGGAAACCTGATGACACAAGTTTAAGAAAAGCACTTAAAAGGATTTATTTAAACCCCTAGTGTCCCTTTATATACTAATGGTCATGGGTTGATTTATGCTTAAAAAGATCCCAAAAAATCTTATAAGGGATCCAACTTACTACTTTGAGCCCACAAAGTCATGATGTTATGCCAGAGCATGAGTAGATGCAAATGGAACATGTGACATTTCAAACTTTTTCCACTTTGTAAATGCAAGACCAACCCATATTTTCCATTGTTTTCATAAATCAAATGGATATCGGGGGTTATTTTAATCAGAAATTATAAAATATTGGGTTCACACTTCAAATGCCCTTCCTAAATCTCAAAGAGATTTTTTTGGCCTTGTGATCACAAGGACTCCATGATATTGATGTGCAACCAAATCACAAAGGGAGTCTTATGCCTATTTTTAAAGTGAAGGAAGAATTTCATTGTTGAATTTCATGGGACATGATTTTCATAAGAGGGAATGTATGGGTATAGATTTGGTCTCTTTGGAAAAATATCTTCAAGAGATTTTTATTATAAGAGGACTCGAGTGCATTTCTTACGCACGTCAAACCCAACATGGGTATGTAAATCATATAAGCCATATTTCTGTTTTGGTATGCAAAGACTCATGAAAATAAATCTAGTTAGGCACCAAATGTAGATATCCATGCAACTCATAGAGTTATACATAATTTGGAAATTCACTTAGGATAGATAGGACTCTATCCTAGGGTAGACATCATGAAAGAGAAAGGGTTTCTAGAATATGCTAGCTAATTATGTTCAAAGTACATAAGAGATAAATTGATCTTTGATCTACAATTCTACATTGATTAAAGTTAGGGAGTTCAAGAAAGATGGTGTAGCCCTCAAAAAAATATGAATTGGGTCACATAGTATAATGATCTAGAGAAAATAACATTGAAGTGTTATTAGTAATGATAAGAGGCTCAAGTGATTTAACGAGAGCCCAATGCATTTCATAGTTTTTAATAACTCATTGTAAGAACTTTCCAGACTCATCTAGTGTGTGTAGGAGATACTCAAGAGCCAAGACAAAATTCTTGTAAATCTTGTATTGCGTGGATGTATTATAATCCAACTAAATTTTTTATCCTTTTTCACATTTTTTTACACTGTTACAAATTCATACGCATCTATTAGCTGGGACCCCTTATTTTTACTACAATAATTTATATTAGACTTCACTAGTTTGATTTGCGAAAGAATTATTGTGAACAGAATTGCAGTAGTAAAATGATTTGAGTATTTAGATTGATAGGTTTGAAGTTGATATTTCATCAAAAAAAAGATAGAATATAGGTGATATCCTTATTAGGTTCAAAAAATATATAATAATTCAATATCAGATTTCATGATTAAATATAGTGACATTAAAATATGAATAAATATAGTGACATGTAAGATTATTTGATTAACCACATTCCAAAATATAGTAATACACAAGAAGATAGATTATGACATAGATATTGTTAGGGTACTCAATGAAGATCCACCTTAGATGACTCAATGGCTATCCAAACTAGTCTGATGGTATTCATATTTTATTTGATAGTAATTAATGGGTTTCATAGTGCAATAAAAAAGTTTAAAATATTGTTAAAAAATGTGCCCAATTTTAAGGACATGTGCTCCAAAATTAATTAAAATGTAGAAGAATTTATTGATGTGGTTGTCCTAACATCACATCATAATACCGAATTATTTTTCCATGATGATAAAATGACATGAGACATTGACACTTATCATGGTGATGCATCATGCTTAGGATAGCCAATGGCCAAATACTCTCGAAAATCTTTTTAATTTGGTCTTAATATAACTTATCTACTCCATAACTATCATATCACGAATGTACAATTACTAACCCACGGTTTTAAAATTACTTCTTTTTAGAGTGTATATAGTTCTGAAATTAATGACATTATCAATGTGCCATGTTATAAGTTGCATGGAGTAAAACTAGTAAATCTTCACTAAATGCAACTTTGGTCATAGTCAATGACCTAATTATCCCTCGTGATGTTAGAATCTCATTTCTTATTGTTTGTTTATATAACATAATGGTTGATATCTTTGAATACAAAAATAATTTTTTTTATGTTTTTATTTAAAAACACATCATTTTTTTCAATATTAACATAACCACATTATAAACCTAAGTGTAATTCTACAATGTTTTCTATTTTGTATTCAAAACCATTCACTCTTTTATATTTATAAAACCTTCTTAGCTCATGGTTACATTCATTTTGGTACGAGTCCAAAGGAGTGACAATATAGAAAAAAAATTAGGTGCACAATGATATTTATAATGGACAACCAAACCAATAAATAAGGGAAATTGACTGTACTCTATAAAAAATTCCCTATCCTAAGCATGATGGAGTAACATAATAAGCATGCATATCCCAATCAACCATTCCATCATAGAAATGTCAAACCTTTTTAGCATGATGACATGACACTGTGAGATGCACATCACCCGCCGCATCTACAAATGAATTAACACTGACCCTATGTCCTTTTAGTTTAACAAATTTTTAATATTTTTTTGAACCATGTTTAAGCTACATTAAAATTGATTTATTTTGTTACTGTCAAATAAATTAAAGGGGAAACGAAAATTGTAGGCAATCTCAACTCATGCAAGTACATGAAATGATATTTACCCAAATATGTCTAGGTAAACACATATCTTCCAAGTAATGTTTTTGAAGAAATGCCTAAAAAAAAATCAAAATAAACATTCCTTAATAACAATTCTTAATATAGAAGAGTGATATGTACTTTCTCTATATATAATGTGTGAATCCCCATCACAAATACATTCAACCCATATGTATGCCTATCCCTAACCCATTGAAATCTAACTGGTTGGAAGAGGAGTTTGAATGCATTGGGGAGGAAATGTCATTTCATTAAATAGTTTACTTATAAAATCATTCTTTTGTGTAATTATCTATTCCCTGCACTGAATAGTGAGTGGATTTGAATGTATAAAATAAAATGTGGCTATAATAAACTAACCATATTTTATAGATAAGGAAATATAGGCATTTATTTCTTATTTTGTATTCAAATCCACTTATATTATTTTCATAAATTTTATCCAAATGTATTTCTAATGGGGATTCGTACATTTTGTATAGAGAATAGCCGTCATGTAACAACTTTATGGAGGATAGAATTTGCAAGTGATTTGTTTGATAAAATGATATTACCTACTCACTTCATTCATTCTCTTTTTCTAACCAATTAGAGTTCAATGGGATTAGGTTGTGCATACATGTGTATGGAATTTATTTTGGATATGGATCAATGCATTTTCTATAGATAATAGTTGTATCTGATTTGGTCGATTATCCACAAAGAAATAGTGAATGGATTTGAAAACATTAATAAGAAAATTATGGCTACATAGTTAGTGTTGATAAACACGATTTCCTTTTAAATGGTAACCTAATATTGCTTTAAAGCTGATTGCATTTATGCATTTTCTTTCTCTTTTGAATTCAAATCCACTAACATTGAATAATGAATGAGATGTTATTAAACAATGTGCCCAAATTGAAGGGTTTATGTGCTATCATTAGTTAAAATGTGGATGGAGCCATTTATGTCACTATCTCAATGCCACATAATTATACTGAAATATTTTTCATGATAGTGGAATGACATGGAACAAAAATGCTTATTATGGTGCTTCATCACGTTAGAGATGGTAAATTCTATATAGAGTATAGCTCCATTAATACTCTCAACTACAATTTCTAATTTCAAATTTCACAATATAATTTTACATTATGTATAAAATAAATGACAACAAAATTATACATGGTAAACATATTTGAAATTTTTTTGTAGTAAATAAGATATTATATTAACCTTTTTGCCAATTTCTCATTTTCTCATGTCTTTACTGTTTTGTCCACATCTAGAAGCCATTACTTTTCCAGTTTGCAAAAAATCACAAATTTGCTAACCTCCTACTATTTTATTCATGTATTACTTGTAGAAGATTCCATCAAGAATGTCCTTATCACTATCCTCTTAAAAAAAGGTCTCCCCCTATTTTACATATCTTTCTAGATCAATATCATGTAATTCTTGGAAACCACCTTATCTAAGTATATCATGTCTTGTTACTTCAATCCATCCCATACCTTCAAAATTATTAATCAAAAAAATCAAATCCCATTTCTTCCATCTCATTCATTGGCATTTTGTGATAAGAGAAAAATTTCAACTCCATTTCATCCAAATATCATACTATTAATTGATTATAGTATGATTTATTTTTTCATATGCAAGAGGAAATACGTGACCAAGCTCCGGTTATTGATTCTAGTATGACTTATTTTTGTATGGCTCCTTGTTAGGCCTTGTATGGGAAACCTTCCAAGACACCTTGTAGTTGGGATAGATTAGATGACAGGGTTGTACTTGGACCAGTTTACCTTCAGGAGTTGGAGGAGTAGGTTATTTTGATTAGGTAGCATCTTGAGAAAGCTAAAGCATACCAAAAGGTGTATGCAGAGATATAAAGGACCAAATGTTTCTTTACAGTTGGTGAAAAATTATCCTTGAGAGTTCAGCCACATAAGAGCCCAATCTATTATGGAAAGAGTTATAAGCTTTCACCTTGCTTGGTGGAGCCATTTCAAATCTTGGAGGTCATGGGTCTAGTTGGATACCATTTATCCCTGACACCATTCCTAGCCTAAGCCCACAATGTATTTCATGTTTCAGTTTTACTTAGATATGTACCAGATGTTTCTCATGTATTCGATTGTTCAACATTATAGGTGAATGACGAAGGATAATAGAGACTGGAGCTCATGCATACCTTGGATCATAGGAGATTGTCCCTTCAAGGGTAAGACTTGGACCAAGTTAGAGTACAATGTGATCTATATGATGAGACAACCACTACATAGGAGGAGGTGAACCCATTGAGGGCTTGATATCCCTATCTCTTCTAGTGACTTCCAAGAGGAGTCTAATCTTAGGAGAGGGGGATGCAGTGCCAACATCTTTCTTGCATCATTTCTTTTGTTGGCTCATTTCATTTAATAGATTATGGACATGGTTTTATCACTATTTGGATATTATTTGGTTTCATTATGGATCATTTGGTGACACATGTGTTGATTAGGGAACGTAGTGCCAATCTTGTATTATGATCATCATTTTAGTTTCTTTCACTTATGAGATTATGGGTACTAACAGGATATGATACAATTAGTTTTTATCTCATATATGATTGATGGATGTTAATAATATGGTATAATTTGATATCATTGGTTTAAAATGGTAAATTGAATGTGAGCATGTAATAAACTAGGTAGATATTATATCTTGATTTACTACGGATGCATGTTATTAGGATATAGTCATCTCATTTTGATATTGATTGTTGTATAGTTAGAAAGAATATCCATGATTGATTTTTTTATCAATACGTTGTTATTATTTCTTTGACTTATTATATTGAGCAGGTATGTTTAATGTGTGAATGGAGTGTGTAGATTTTAGGACACACACGAGAACAAGGGTTTTAGAGTTACACCTCAAGTTACACAAGTGGCTGACTAGGGCGAGTCCTTTAGCCATGCATGACCCTTGTTTGACCTTTTGCATGTAGTGTATACATGTTTGGAAATCCTTAGTGATTTCCTAAATTACCTATGTTATTTATATTTTTCAAGCCTTGTACTAAACTATTTTATGGGTCTAATGGTCCCCTCACACATTAGTGATGTTATTATGTTAGTAAGCTTGTTGTTAGTGGTTTGGGACCACCTAATCACCATTTGGGTGGGCCCCACCACCTCTTACTTTGAGCCACTTTACCCAATCTTGAATTTCAGCTAAATGTGGTATTTATAAGGGTCTCTTTTCACATTGGGGGTCTCCCTTAAACTGAAATGGACTCCTTGGATCCTACCTATGGGTAGAGGGTCCGTTTTCAAGGTCAAATGGGATTTTTCCTCCCATATGACCCTTCTCTTATCACCATCTTGTGAGAGTGTTTGATTTTTGTGTTATCTTAAAAGTTGAAGTAAGTTGGATTATTGGCATTTTATGAAAATTGGGAGTTTTCTTCCCAAATGTGTTTTATTTTATGTTTAATGGAATTTTGGGAATATTTTGTTGGAGAATTAGATGGGTGACACACATCACCATCTCATTTTTTTGTATTTTTGTTTTTTTCTTCTTTATATAGATCCTCTTAGAGAGGGGTAGGAACTTTTGCTTCTCAATTTTCACTATTGAGAGTTAGAGAGAGCTTAGAGCTTGGGAGAAATTTGTTGTTATTTAAGCTGGGTAGCAATTTTTGAGGTAGGAATTTATACCTCTTGTTGTTTTTCTATGGTATGATTTTCAAAATAAAAATTGTTGTTTGCATTCTTGAATTCTTACATGTTGTTGTGGGTTTCTTTGTAAATCTTGTTTGTTTTCATTTTCTCCATCCATCCTATTTTGTGGTGTATTTTTGAATTATAGGGGAAGATAGAGGAAAACCCCTCTTACACCACATGGTTTGATGGGGAATCCATGATGGCTTTTCTATTATTTTCCTCCCCTCATATGGTTTGATGTGGAAGAAGGCCTGTTCATATGGTTTTAACCTCCTCTTCCATCCTTATTAAGGAAACCTTTCTTGGCTTTAAAATCCTTACAAGGAGAAGGGTTGGTGTTTGGGATGGAGTGATAAGGAGATTTGGGCTATTGATATTTTTTTATTATTTCAATGGTTGGATCAAAATATGTCTTATAATGGGCTCATTGCCATTCTTCCCCTTTGAGTAAAAACATGGAGTTCTCCTCTCATGATTTTTGTGTTCTTATGGTTGTTTTGTATTGAACTTGTATGTGTGTGTTGTCTCCCTATCTCCCCTTTACTTGTGCAATATTGAGGCATGCATTCTCTCTCTCCCATGGGCTTGGATGGAGGCTATGGATGGAGGATAGCATGTACTCAATTTTTGTAGATGGCATGTGATGATGCCATTTAGTTGGGAGAAAATTGGGCCCCTTTTCTCTTGTGTATTGAATACTTTCATATGTTGTGTAATCTTAGAAAAATATGATCAGAGCATGAAGGAAAAAAAGTCAAAATTTTGGACATGTTGTTCCCCATATTGGGGAGGCTTGTACACTTGCATTTTAATGTTGTTGTAGTGGTTATGTAATATCTAGGTATCTTCTCTTCTACTATTTTAAGTTTTGTAATCATTTAAACTTGTACCCACATTTTTTTGGAATGCCTATTTACTTGTATTTAGTATGTTGTATCCTTGTTTAGTGGAAAACTTGGCATGTAATTACATCTTGTTGTAAACGGTGTTGGAAAGATTATTTTAGGGGTTGTGAAAGTTTCATTTATCCTTTTATAAGTAATATTTGTTATGATAAATGAGTATTGTTTTTATTTTAGTTCATATAAATGAGACATTGTTTTCTTCCTTATGAGCTTTGGAAAATAAAAGAGAAATGTATACAATCATTTTGTTACTATTTGTGTTGAAATGCTTGCATATTTAAAGCTGAAAAATGCACTTAGCTTTGTATTAAAAAAATGGTTATGTGAAAATAAATATGGTATTAAACTTTAAATTCATTATATGCAAATATATTTGTGGGAAAAGTTAGAAGAAGTGGCTTATTAAGTAAACTATTAGCTTGAGACTTTAAATGCATATATTTCAGATACATTTGAAAGAAAATTATTAAATCTGAAATTTGAAAGTTTAGTTAGTATGCTAAAATTTGGTTGTTCCCTTTTTAGTTTTAAAATATATAACTGTGTGTGTGTGTGTGTGTGTGTGTGTGTGTGTGTGTGTGTGTGTGTGTGTGTGTGTGTGTGTGTGTGTGTGTGTGTTCTCCTATACATGCTTTTGGGGTCTTAATACTTTTATTGTAAAAGTGAAGAATCCATTTTGTTACCTCTTTAAGAAGTTATATACTCTTACTAAAATCTCTTGTTTTTTATATTATTGGAAATTTAGTGAAAAGATTTTCTCATCTTAACAAAAACAAATGATAAGAAAACTTAATCTATATCTTCCTTTTATTAATATATCTATATTACAGTGTTACAACCTGAACAACATACATCATTTTATATGAATATATATAATTTTGTGTGTTTGTGTGTGTGTGTGTGTGTGTATTTCCATACAAGTTTGATCTATGTAATGGGTTTTAAAATTAGGAGATTATGTTTATTTTATAGATATATACATATACATATACATATACATATACATATATTTATAAATATGTTAATAAAGATTATATATATATATATATATATATACAAAATAATGTAAAGTGATTATGTGCCAGATGGGAAGGTTTGTTTGAATAAAACAAAAGGAGGTTGGGGAGCATGATGCAGTGTGTGCACGACCGTCCTGTGTCATTGTAATGTTGTTGTGTTGCCCCAACCACACAACATACCATTTGGTGTAGCAGCGGCCACACCACATCCCGTCCACCTGTGTATTACTGTGGCCGCCATATTTTTTTCACTCCCCCGCATAGCCATAGAAGACAAATTCTGCCCTATTAAAGAACCCCTGCACTAATTTTATATTATATTATATATATATATATATATATATATATATATATATATAAGACTAGAAATATTGGTGTTTGAAACAAAAAAAAATCTTGAAACCCTAGTTAGAATAACAAATACAAAATTAACAAGAGGCATCCTCTCCCCTTCTTTTACAAATCTAGTGTTAAAAAAATGGAGCTCATAGTGGGAAAACCAGAGCTCTGTGGGTTTGGTGGAAGATCTCAAAAATGGCCTTCACAATTCCCTTTCTACTCCATCTTCCTCCCTATAAAACCTGTCCAAATGAAATAAAACAACAAAGAAAAAAGTTACAATACATTTCCTTATGGAAGATTAGGGCTTCCTAGGATACCTAAAACCTAGGGCCCAAATTTACCTAATCCAATGGTGAGGGTTTAACCCTCTAACTTTTAAATTTATGGGAATAGTTCTTTTAATGGGGGTTTGGGGTAGATAAATTAAGTGGGTTATTTTAGTTTTAGTAGTGGCAATGTGGTGGGTATAAGATAGTAATGTGGCACTTAGGAAAATATTTAGGTAAAAAAATATTTTTTGGGCATGAGTTTATTTGGGTTATTATGGGACATGATAATTTTAGATTACTAAACTGTAATATAAAAAAATTATTAAATAAACTTTACATGGTTGATGTTTGGGTGGCCTAAAGGTACCCATTTTTTGAATTAATTTTATTTATTATGGATAAGAGAGTATTTTAACCTAGAAAAATTTATGGGAAGATTAAACAATATTAATTAATTACTGGTAGTAGTCCTACCATACTTAAACATTAATAAAGTAATATGCTTTTTCAAAAATGCTGGTATTTTTCATTGTTTGTGTTAGGTTTGGGTTGTACAAAATATGGGGCACTACACTTGTATTTCATAGATATACTATAATCTAAATATGGTTTCTACTCTTTTCACATTTTGTTACATTGTTACACATTCATAAGCATCTCTTAGTTGGGACCCCTTATTTTAACCACACTAAATTGTATTAGACTTCACTAGTTTTATTTGTGAAAGATGTTATTGTGAAGATAATTGCAAAAATAAAATGCATTGAGTATTCAGATTGATAGGTGTGAACATGATCTTTAACCAAAATAAAAATATAGAATGTGGGTAATATGATTATTAGGTTAGAAATCTATAGAATAATGTTCTATCAGATTTCATGATAAAATATAGTAACATTCAAATATGAATAAATATAGTGACATGTAAGATTATTTAATTAACCACGTTCCAAAATATAGTAATACACAAGAACATAGATTACACCATAGATATGGGTAGGGTACTCAGTGAAGATCCACCTTAGATGACTCAATGGCTACCCAAATTGGTCCAATGGTATTCAAAATTGATTTGAAAGTAATGAATGGGTTTCATAGTGGCATAAAAAAAGTTCAAAATATTGTTTAAAAATGCACCGATTTTGAAGGATAGGTGATCTAACACTAATTTAAATGTAGAAGAATTTATTGATGTGGTTTTCCAAACATCACATCATAATACTGAAAAAAAATTCCATGATGATAAAATGACATGGGACATGGATACTTATCATGGTGTTACATCATGCTTAGGATAGGTGATCAACAAATACTCTCAAAAATCATGTTAACGTGGTCTTATTATAACTTTTCTACTTCATAACTATCATATCACGAATGTACCAACACTAACCCAACATTTTTATTACTTATTTATAAAGTGCATATAGCTTTCGAATAATTACATTATCAATGTGCCATGTTATAAGTTTCAGGGAATATCACTAGAAAATCTTGACCAAATCCAACTTTGGTATTAATTAACGACCTAATTATCCCTCATGATGTTAGAATTTCATTTCTTATTGTTTGTTTCTATAACATAATGGTTGATAGCTTTGAATACATAAATAAAAAATATTATGTTTTTATGCAAAAACACATCAGTGTTTTTCAATATTAACCTAACCACATTCTAAACTGAAATGTAATTCTACAATGCTCGCTATTTTATATTCAAAACCATTAACTCTTTTGTATTTAGAAAACCTTCTTAGCTCATGGTTACTGTCATTTTTGTATGAGTCCAAAGGAGTGACAACATTGACAAATTTATAGGTGCACAATGATATCAATAATGCATGACCAAACCAATAGAAAAGGGAAATTGACTATACTTTATACAAAGTGCATTATCCTAAACATGATGGCGCAACATAATAAGCATGCATATCCCAACGTAGCATTCCATCGTAGAAATGAATATTTTTAGCATGATGACATGAAACAGTAAGTTGTACATCACCCTCCAAATCCACAAATGCATTAACACTGGCATTATGTCATTATGGTTCGGCACAATTTTTAATAAGTTTTTGAACCTTCTTTAAGCTATATTAAAAAAAAATTCTTATGTTATTGTCGAATAAACAAAAAGGAAAATGAAAAATGTATGTCATCTCAACCCATCCAAGTATATGAAATGATTTTTTCCTTAAATATATCAAGGTAAACATAGACCTTCGAAGTAAATTGTTTAAAGAAATGCCTCATACAAAATCATAATAAACATTCCTTAATAAAAATGGCTACTACAAAAGAGTGACATTTATTTTCTTTATATATAATACATGAATCCCCATCACAAATACATTCAAAACATATCTATGTCTATCCCTAACGCACTGAACTCTAGCTGGTTGGAAGAGGATTCTCAATGCATTGGGGGGGGAAAAGGCATTTCATTAAATAGTTTACTTGAAAAATAATTATTTTGTGTAATTACCTATTCTCCACACTGAATAGTAAATGGATATAAATGTATAAAGTAAAATGTGGCTACAATAAGCTATGCATATTTTTTTATTAGATTAGGTCAAAATCAGATTTTGAAGGGATCAGGAACCCTAAACAACTAGGAAATAAGAATTAAGGCACCAAAGAGAGATAAATAGAAAAAGGACCCCACAGGCCCAAGGAGAAACAACAAGAAAATCCTAAACAAAAGATAGGTGGAAGTCCAAGCCCAAGATCAACTCAACCTCGGGCTCTCCACCTGACGTTTACAATACCAGTCACACATATTATAATGGAATTTTTTGTGGACGTCCAACCAACTGACATTCAAAGCTGTGAGAGGGGAGGAAGCCAAAGAAAAATATTGTAATGGTCCAAGGCATACCTCAAGCCTCCCCTTGTCTACGTTAGCCAAGTAACAATCTAGAAATGGGCTCGAGGGCAGAGACCTCCCAACTGCACCAACCCACATATCATTAAAATTATTGTCATTTTGAGATTCAAAATTCCAAGACTCCCACCCAAAAGACTAGTCCATACTGGATCCACTACTGGCACCATCTGTCATCACTTCATCACTCCCACCAGCTTTAGTTTGAACCTGGTCTAGATCAAAACCCATGCTTGCAACATGTCAATCTTCCACACATGTATATGGGACACCTGTCCTACGTCCAACCTTCTTGTGCTTCGCAAGAGACTCTCCCATCATATAATCATTTCCTCCCCCTCTGATACCCCCTTCCCATCCTCCTCTCCCAATGAAAGGTCTAGTTTATCATCTTCCTCGAGGTAATTAAATTTCACTAGAAGTTCAATAGGACCACAACACTCTCTCATTTCATATATAGCCATTCTAGATTTACTGCAAAAAATCTTGGAATTTTCCACCTCAATAGTTTGTTCCCATTCACCAGCAGGGGAGTGTAAAATAATCATCTTTGGAACTTTGAAACCCACTGGTATATTGATACATATCCTAGAAAACATGAATGTCAATCTAAATTTTTTGGCAGGATCAACAATAATAAGAAGACCCGTAGATCTAGAAATCCCCAAAAAGACCTCAGGTTCCTAGAATTCCAGCAAGAGACCCGGAAGCTAAATCCAAACCGAGAGAGTATGGAAACTGAAATCATGGGGCATACCAGGATCCCAATAGTTGAAAGTGAAGGTTGCACTAACAAAAAACCAAGGTCCCTCATTGTAGAATTTTTGTATTTCTGACTCAAAAGGGAAACAAAAAATAAAACCTTCACCCTCCAATGCTCGAACATCAAATTTGTAACACCATTTTCACCTGCTCCATTCTCTTATTGTGTCAATATTCGGTCATCACCCTACAAATCTACCCAAAATTAGAAATTGTATTCTTTGTTTGGCTCTTTCAATGACGGCCTTCTGGATATCAAGCACAAGTACCTCATTCTTCCATTGGGGTGAGATCTTCACTGGATCCCTATCTTCTTCACCGAATAGGTGAGAAACCCAAGTGCTTTGTCCTTTCCCTACAAAAATCCCCTCCATTATTCCAAAATCCCCTCCAGATTGGTGTTAACCATCACTATTCACCATCGAGGTTAGATGGTCAATGATATTCCTGCATTATAATCTATAGGCATTTAATTCTCTAGTAAATATAAGTAAATAAGTAAATATATGCATTTAATTATGTAGTGTCCAACTTTTTAAAATATAGAAGAAAAATAATAATTAAAAATAAGGTAATGGGATGTGTATTGGCAGGGCATGGCACACCTATTTTTAGCATAACTTGGAGAGTGACACATCCTAAACATCCTGTAGACCCGTCTTTTCCTTACAAAATAATACAAGAACTTTATTTCAAATCGAGAGGTGCTAACCATGATGGAACCCAAGTAAACGTTGAGAATTTATTAGTAATTGGATGGTTGTAGTAAGTGCAGGGGGGGTGCACCATATTAAAATTAAATAAACAAAACATTATGGGAACTGTGTAAAATAGATCTCCAACTATAGCTGATGTAAAATCAATACCATGATGGGTTGAATAAGTCTGGCATAATGAGAGATTTTTTGATGAAAATATCTCGTCATTTTCCTATGCACAAATTGATCAACCTAGACATGTATCTAGGTTTGAAGTAGGTTCATTTAGCTCTAAGAGGATCTATTTCATGGGTTGTTCTCTCCTTATCTAAGTTATTTTATTTCTAGATTCTTGAATTTATGTTGTTACATGTTTGATAATCTATTATTTCCTCATTGTTGGGTTGCTAAAGTTAAAAATTATTTTCTCTTTTATGGGTCTCACGGATTGGCTTGATTATTCTTTGAGTTTTCAAAGTCGAATAGAATAAATGAGTTTCTTGAATAGATCCTCTATGGTTTTGTACTTGGATTACTTCCTATCCATTTTGGATATTTCTTGTTTGTACACTTAGGTACCTAAGGCATTAATATTTTATCCATGGTTTTCATCCATGTCTGGGATTGTGGGTAATGAATTTATACTTTCATGATTTGAGGTGATTGTTATAAAATACCCCAATAGAAGCGGGGATACGATTTAATGAATGGATTGTACACAAAAATAAAAGAGTTGAGATGTTTTTAATCTATGTGGTTTCTGGGTTAGGTAAAGTTTGTGTCGTGTTGGGGAACTCATTGGGGTGATGAAATAAAGGTAAATCTCATTGATATTTTGGCTAGGAGATATTATATTATAGTATGCTGCCAGGTATGGAGCTAGTACTTGAAGTTTCAAACTTGCAATATTATTTAAATGTTTTGTTTTTGTCTGATTTTCTTAACTGCATGTAGTATTTATTAAGGAGCTATGTTATGAAATATAAAAAAAAATCTCTAAGAGTCTTAAATAATTTAGAGAAATTGAGATTTTAAGCTCCTACAATAGAGAATGTTTAGAACAAGTTCTCTAAAAAGAATTGTTTCGTGGTGGTTACTAGTGATAAGTGTTGTGACAGATATGTATGCAAATGTGAAGGGTAGAGGAAAATTTCATGTTTGTTTTTCAAAATTCCCTAGACAATGTAGTCTCATGGAATGCTTCTTTTGTGGGATATGCATAAATTATTCTGTTGAAGCGCCTTTACAGACTTTCAAACAAAGTAAAAATGGGGAGTTTATGGAATGCCATGTTGGTTGGATAGACACAAATAAATTTGTAGAAATGGTATTGGGAACTTGCGAGTGAATGAAAGTCACCAGCCTAAATCAAGGATGAAAATCCCCATGTTGTTTTCCTCTTTCAAACATCAAATACATGTATGGTTTTCCCCTTTTCACTTGCATTAAATTTCACTTCATCATTTCCAGTATTTTCAAAATTAAATTTTTAATGATAGGGAACATAATTCCAACAAAAGGAAAAATATTTCCTTGACGTGAACTCTCAAAACATCAATAGAAAAAAAATGATGATCTCAAAAGTCACACGCATGGAGTACCACACCCAAGCGTACCATAAAACCAAAACTCTTTGCATGACCTCTGGCAACATTGAACACCTTAGGTAGCCTTAACCAATTTATTTGAAGTTATTTAATGCTCTTGTAATTCATATTCCTAAACCATCTTAGCTTATCAGTCACTTATGGTGAAATGGTCATTTTAATAAAACACGATCGGTTTTGGCTTATGATTATTGCTTAGATTGAGAGAAAATTAAAACCACTACCTCCTACCTCTAAAATGAAAATAAGAGGATCTTAACACACCTTCATTTAAATTAAAAAACATTCAGAAACTAATTTTTCAAGTGGGTTTTGGAGCCCACTAGTCGATGTGCGACAAGAGTTGTTGACACAATTACGATAACGGGCCCCAAAGTTGCACTTTTAACTTGAGCTCTCCTCATCGTAATAAACATATGCCAAACCCAATAAAATCTCTGCATAAGGGGGAATAAGTATCAACCATCAAAAAAAATTATTTAACTTGAATCGATTTTGTTCAAGACTCAATTATAAGCACTTTTGTTATTTTGGATAGTTTTCTCAACGTTAGCTAGAATCTCCTTTTTGAGTCTTGTTTGACTTCTAGCCATGTATATAACATCGTAATACCATTACAATGCAATATATAATTTTATTTTATATTTTATCTTTTATAAATGAATTTTGAAATGGATGGTTATTTTCTCTCTCCACTCTCTTCTCTCTCTAGAAATGACTATGATACTTGATTGAATTGGAAAATAAATTGAATTGGGAAATGTGAATTGGTTTGAAATGAAATGATAATGGACATGAAATTAAAAACGGTAGGACTTCTTTAATGGAAAATAAAATGTCTTTTAACTCTCTTTCTCATCCTTACTCTCTCTAGTACCAAAATATTAAGCGTAACTGATTGTGAAAGCGTGAATACATGAGAAACAAAATTTCTCTTCTTCCCTCTCCTTATATCTCTCTCTCTCTCTCTTATATTTAATTAAAAATGTTAAAAATGATGAATGTTTGAATATATGCCTGATTGTAGGGTATTTCTATACTCAGTCCTAGGACTGACGCAACATTGGTTGTAGGTACTTCAAACAAGAGTAATTTTCTAGATGTGATATGTTGTAATTTATGAGTTGTCATTGTAAATTTGTATTCATCTTGAAATACATGTATTACCATAGAATAATGATATATATTATTGTTCGAAGAGTTGTTCTTGGTTTATTTTGCAAAGGAAATACCAATGTGGCTATATTTTATAGTGTCAAATTGGATGGGAAGTTGTACTAAATTTTGTACCTATGTTATAAAGATATTAAACTAATATTTTGTTATGTTAATTATTGGCATATTTCCTTAACACCCAAAATGCTAGGTAAAATCTACTCTCATCAAAACTAACAAAATTAAAAGAATGAGTTACAATTCCTATTTTCCTTCCTCCCCCAATTTGAGACTTTTTACAAGGCATAAAACATTGATCATGTTAATAAAATACTCTGGTCTTGTTAATCATCTTCATGCTTCACACCTAAGACATCTTATTAAGGACCATTTCCTTGATATTTTATGATATGGTGCATATATGTAGTGAAACCTATCATATTGGGATGAGTGAGGTGATCATTTCTAGGTGTTGTAGGTCTGACCATGTCATGAAAAAGTTAACCCCCTTTTGTGTAATTTCCCTTGGTACCCTAGTGGGTGGCCAAAGCCTTGAAAGATAGTTAGTGGTTATACCTACAATTGATCTCTTGTGAAATCTAAATTGTGTGAGTGGAGACTACATTTTGAATTACTTACGTTCTTACCCAACACTTGATATATGTCCTTAGGAGAATTTTGTAATGCATAAGATTATTTGGGATATCTCTCTTGCAATATACACTTAATACTTGCGTGTCTAAGAGAAATAAAATTAGATGTATTGTGTGAGGTCATACTCCTTGTAGTTTTAAATCCCTAACTGTGAATTATGTGTTATTTGAATTACAATAGTTCAATAACAATGCCCATAAGAGTCCAAATTATCAATGTAAGACTAAAGGGAAAAATGATTAAATAATATATTATTTAGGAATAAAGCTATTCTTGAAGTATTCATAATTTATGTATGCATTATCTTGTGTTAATAAAAAACAATATGAATTTTTCTTGGAGAAATCAAACATTAGAGTGAACACAAACTCTTATATAAAAAATAAATAAATTTATGACGTGTAAATGTTAAATCTACTTAAACTCACTATTGAATTATATAAAATTGTAACAGGAAAAATAGGGTACTATGATGAAAGGATGTTTATGGGAAGAGGTATATTGAATCTTAATCACCCTTAAATCCTAATAATTCCTTCCTTGATCTCACGATAGTTTCCCCTTGTCTAGTAGAGGTAAATTTTAAACATCGAATATACGTAACTATTATAGGAATTGCATTTGTTCCAAATGGATGTTTATACTTTACCAATGTAAACCCGTAAATGTAGTTAGTAAAAGGTTAAATAAGATTAAACTATGAGATGGCCAGTACAAAAAAAGGTACGCGATTAAATGATGTCAAAATCACCTAAAATGTCAAATATGATCCTAAAATGAATGTAATAAATTAGAGCTCCATGACTAATACAATAACCAAATAAATCAAACAACCAAATATGATTCATGATCACATGATTCGTTTGCAACAATGTGGATTAAACAAAAATGCTAATGAAATAATAAAATGTAGCCTTAAAAAATGAATAACTTCAGTTGTAGCCAAGGTCTTGTGAGTTTAAGGAAATTTCACTCTACTTGGACTTGTAATATTTAGTAGAACCCTTGGCATAGATAGGAATATCTTAAACCTATTATTACTCAGGAAGTATAATTTATGGTAAAAACATGTAATTAACATATTGCTATTGAGACTAAGTTCATAAGATGATGAAACATAAGTAGTTTGAAATGTGAAATTTGTCACTTAAATTCAAAGAAAAATATCTATAAGGGAATACAAGTGTAATATAGCCTTCCGTGTGCGATATGATTAGGAAAATATGAATTCCTTATTAGAACAACGGAGTGTGAATCAAGAATGACACAACTCAATTAGTAAGCCTACATAGTTGATTGTAATAATTGGAAGATGAAAGATTGTATTGTTAGTATTAAACAATGTTATAAAATGAACTTGGGATAGGTTTTCTATTGATCTAGTAACCTTCCTTTTTATACCTACAAATTCTCCACCATATAATCAGAGTATTTTTAAAAACCAAGTAAACACGGATATTTCAAACAAATCCTTAATTAAAATATTAGAATACGCATGTGTGTATATACGTTCCTAGTCACAATCATGTTGTATAAAGCTATTTCTGCAAGATAAATAAGTGAATTCTAAAGGAACCACTATACGTGAAATATTAAAAAAACAAGTAGCCTAGTTATAAAGGAATGAAGGATGTCATGTTATTTTTTCTTCAGAAAATTATGGTCAACTAAAAAATACGATTATAACAAATATTTCACCATGAACAATGATGTGTTGTGGGAAGTGCATGTGATTAAGTGTAAATTGTAGTGGGCCGTTGTTATAATTTTTCACTTTTTAAAAGGTGGCTTGATGTGCATCATGTGTTTCAAGTTATATATGTGGTTCCATGGTTATAACAATATCTCAGGTGTTATACATTATCCTAAGTGATTCTATGTGATGTTATGTATCAAGCAATAAAGACAAAAATATTATCCTATTATTATGTGTGTTGTATTTGTGTGTATGAAATGTGGGTGTTACATATGGTATCAAAGAGGAGGTTCATGATCTTGAACCTCTATGATAGATTGGAGTTTTGATGATATTGAATGATGGTGGTGGAGATGGGAAGAGTAAGAGTAAATCTGACCTCCCAGTAAAAATTATATCCATCTGAAGATTGGGGTGTCATACTACATTAGTAATAGTTGTGTAGAGGACATTGAGATCTTTCAAAAAAGTACTTTCTTGAGTAAATCCAAGCTCCCAGGAAATATTATGTCCATCTGAATATTGGGGTGTCATACTGCATTATTCGTAGTTAGGTAGAGGACAGTGAGAGCTTTCCAAAAAGTCATTTCTTCATTAAATATGAGCTCCTAGTCAATATTAATGGCCATTTAAAGATGGGGTGCCATACAACATTAGTCTTAGTTGTGTAGATGATGTTGAAAGATTTTGAGAAAGTCCTTTCTTGAGTAAATCTGAACTCCCAGTTAAAATTTATGGCCATCTGAAGATTAGGGTTCTAGAATGCATTAGTCGTAGTTGTGTAGAGGACGCTGAGATCTATCCAAAAAGTTATTTCTTGAGTAAATTTGAGCTCACAGTCAAAATTTATAGCCATTTGAAGATTTGGGTGTCATACTGCATTAGACATAGTTGTGTTTTGGATGTTGAGAGATTTCTAAAAAGTCTATTCTTGAGTAAATCCAAGCTCCCAATGAAATTTATGGTCATTTGAAGATTGGGGAGTCATAGTGCTTTATTCGTAGTTATGTACAGGATGCTGAGGGCTTTCCAAAATTTTCTTTTTTTAGTAAATTTCAGCTCTCAATCAAAATTATGGCCATCTAAAGATTGGGGTGCCATACTACATTAGTCGTAGTTGTGTAGAGGACGATGAGAGCTTTCCAAAAAGTCCCTTCTTGAGTAAATTGAAGATCCTAGTTCACTGTTATGGCCATATGAAGATTGGGGTGTCATATTTAATTAGTTGTAGTTGCGTAGTGGACACTGAGAGCTTTCCCAAAACTCCTTTATTTAATAAACTTGAGATCCCAGTCAAAATTTATGGCCATCTGAAGATTGGTGTGTCACAACGTATTAGTTGTAGTTGTGTAGAGGACACTGACAACTTTCCAAAAAGTCATTTCTTGAGTAAATATGAGCTCTCAGTCTAAATTTATGGCCATCTAAATATTGGGGTGTCATACTACATTAGTCGTAGTTCTATAAAGGATACTAAGAGCTTTCAAAAAAGTACTATCTTGAGTAAATTCAAGCTCCTAGTCAAAATATATGGCCATAAGAAGATTGGGGTGTCATACTAAATTAGTCATAGTTGTGTACAGGACCTTGAGAGATTTCCAAAAAGTCCTTTCCTAAGTATTTCTGAGCTCCCATTAGAAATTTAAGGTCATCTGAAGATTGGGGTGTCATACTGGATTAGTCATACTTGTGTAGAGGATGATGAGAGCTTTAAAAAATTCTTTTCTTGAGTAAATCTGATCTCCCAGTCAAAAAGTATAGCAAAATTAAGATTGGGGTATCATACTACATTAGTCATAGTTGTGTAGAAGATGTTGAGAGATTTCCAAAAAGTACTATCTTGAGTAAATTCGAGCTCGCAGTCAAAACTTATGGCGATCTGAAGATTGGGGTATCATACAACATTAGTCATAGTTGAGTAGAGGATGCAGAGAGCTTTCAGAAAGGTCCTTTCTTGACTAAATCTGAGCTCCCAGTAAAAATTTATGTCCATCTGAAGATTGGTGTATCATACTGCATTAGTCATTGTTGTGTAGAGGACATTGAGAGATTTCAAAAAATTCCTTTCTTGAGTAAATTAGAGATCCTAGTCAAAGGTTATGGCCATACGAAGATTGGGTTGTCAAACTGAATTAGTTGTACTTGTGTAGAGGACTCTGTGATATTTCCAAAAAGTCCTTTCTTGATTAAATACAAGCTCCTAGTCAAAACTTATGGCCATTTGAAGATTGGGATGTCATACTTCATTAATCGTAGTTTTGTAAAGAACACTGAGAGATTTCCAAAAAGTCCTTTTTTGAGTAAATCCGAGCTCCCAGTTAAAAGTTATGGTCATCTGAAGATTGGGGTCTCATACTACATTATTCGTAGTTGTGTATAGGACGTTGAGAGGTTTCAAAAAATTTCTTTCTTGAGTAAATCCGAACTCCTAGTCAAACGTCATGCCCATCTGAACATTGGGGTGCCATATTACATTAGTCGTAGTTGTGTAGAGGATGCTGCCAACATTCCAAAAAGTTCTTTCTTGAGTAAATCGGAGCTCCTGGTAAAAATTTATGACCATATGAAGATTGTTGTGTCATATTGCATTAGTCCTTGTTGTGTAGAGGACGCTAAGAGATTTCCAAAAAGTCCTTTATTGTCTAAATTCGAGCTCCCAGTCAAAACTTATGGTCATCTTAAGATTGGGGTGTCATATTAGTCATTAGCTTTCCAAAATTTACTTTCTTTAGTAAATTTTAGGTTTGAGTTAAAATTATAGCCATCTGAAGATTAGGGTGTCATACTAGGATTAGTCTAGTTCTTGAGATTTCCAAAAAGTCCCTTCTTAAGTCTAAATTCGAGCTGCCCAGTCTAAAACATTATGGTCATGAGAGCTTTAAACTTGAGATCCCAGTTGGGGTGTCACAACTGGATTAGTCGTAGTTGTTTAGAGGACGCTGACAACTTTCCAAAAAGTCATTTCATGAGCTCCAGTCGAAAATTTATGGCCATCTAAATATTGGGGTGCCCTACTTCATTAGTCGTAGTTCTGTAAAGGATGCTAAGAGCTTTCCAAAAATTCACTATCTTGAGTAAATTTGAGCTCCTAGTCAAAATATATGGCCATAAGAAGATTGGGGAGTCATACTACATTAGTCATAATTGTGTACACGATGCTTGAGAATTTCCAAAAAGTCCTTTCCTTGAGTAATTTCTGAGCTCCCATTAAAAATTTATGGTCATCTGAAGATTGGGGTGTCATACTGCATTAGTCATACTTGTGTAGAGGATGATCAGAGATTTAAAAAATTCCTTTCTTGAGTAAATCTGATCTCCTAGTAAAAAATTATAGCCAACTCAAGATTGTGTCATACTGCATTAGTCATAGTTGTGTAGAAGATGCTCGAGAGATTTCCAAAAAGTACCTTGAGTAAAAATTTAGTCAAAACTTGTCTGAAGATTGTATCATACAACATTAGCTCCCAGTTGATAGAGGATGCAGACAGCTTTCCAAAACTAAATCTGAGCTCCCAGTAAAAATTTATGTCATCATTAAGTCATTGTAGAGGACATTGAGAGATTTCAAAAATTTCCTTTCTTGAGTTAAATTAGATATCCTAGTCATTACGAAGATTGGGTTGTGTAGTTGTACTTGTGTAGAGGATGCTCCTAGAGCCTTTCCAAAAGTTTTTTAGTCCTTTTTTGAGTAAATTCGAGCTCCCAGTTAAAACTTATGGTCATCTTAAGATTGGGGTGTCATACTACATTATTCGTAGTTGTGTATAGACGTTGAGAGGTTTCAAAAATTTCTTTCTTGTAAATCCGAACTCCTAGTCAAACGTCATGCCCATCTGAACATTGGGGTGCCATATTACATTAGTCGTAGTTGTGTAGGAGGATGCTGCCAACATTCCAAAAAGTTCTTTCTTGAGTAAATCGGAGCTCCTGGTAAAAATTTATGACCATATGAAGATTGTTGTGTCATATTGCATTAGTCCTTGTTGTGTACAATGCTAAGAGATTTCCAAAAAGGTCTAAATTCGAGCTCCCAGTCAAAACTTATGGTCATCTTAAGATTGGGGTGTCATACTACATTAGTCGTAGTTGTGTAGAGGATGCTTAGTAAATTTGCCATCTGAAGATTAGGGTGTCATACTACATTAGTCATAGTTGTGTAGAGGATGATAACAGCTTTCCAAAAAGTCCCTTCTTAAGTAAATTTGAGCTCTTAGTTAAAAGATATGGTCATTTGAAAATTGGGGTGTCACACTGGATTAGTCGTAGTTGTTTAGAGGACACTGACAACTTTCCAAAAAGTCATTTCTTTAGTAAATTTGAGCTCCCAGTGAAAATTTATGGCCATCTAAATATTGGGGTGCCCTACTGCATTAGTCGTATTTCTGTAGAGGATGCTAAGAGCTTTCCAAAAAGTCATATCTTGAGTAAATTTGAGCTCCTAGTCAAAATATATGGCCATAAGAAGATTGGGGAGTCATACTACATTAGTCATAATTGTGTACACGATGCTGAGAGCTTTCCAAAAAGTCCTTTCTTGAGTAAATCCAAGCTCCCATTAAAAATTTATGGTCATCTAAAGATTGGGGTGTCATACTGCATTAGTCATACTTGAGTAGAGGATGATCAGAGATTTCAAATAATTCCTTTCTTGAGTAAATCTGATCTCCTAGTAAAAAATTAAAGCCAACTCAAGATTAGGGTGTCATACTGCATTAGTCATAGTTGTGTAGAAGATGCTGAGAACTTTCCAAAAAGTACTTTCTTGAGTAAATTCGAGCTCACAGCCAAAACATATGCCCATTTGAAGGTTGGGGTATCATACAACATTAGTCGTAGTTGTGTAGAGGACGCAAAGAGATTTCAAAAAAGTCCTTTCTTGTGTAAATCTGAGCTCCTAGTAAAAATTTATGTCCATTTGAAGATTGGTGTATCATATTGCATTAATCATTATTGTGTAGAGGACGTTGAGAGCTTTCCAAAACTTCCTTTCTTGGGTAAATTCAAGATCCCAATCAAAGGTTATCGCCATATGAAAATTGGGTTGTCATACTGAATTAGTCGTACTTGTGCAGAGGACTGTGAGATATTTCCAAAAAGTCCTTTCTTGAGTAAATACAAGCTCCCAGTAAAAAATTTTGGCCATTCGAAGATTGGGATGTCATACTTCATTAATCATAGTTTTGTAGAGAATGCTGAGAGATTTCAAAAAAGTGTTTTTTTGAGTAAATTTGAGCTCCCAGTAAAAATTTATGGTCATCCGAAGATTGGGGTCTTATACTGTATTAGTTGTAGTTGTGTAAAGGACAATGAGAGGTTTCCAAAATGTTCTTTCTTGAGTAAATATGAGCTCCAAGTCAAACATTATGCCCATCTGAAGATTGGGGTGCCATATTGCATTAGTCGTAATTGTGTAGATGATGCTAACAACATTTTAAAAAGTTCTTTCTTGAGTAAATCCGAGCTCCCAGTCAAAATTTACGACCATAAGAAGATTATTGTGTCATATTGCATTAGTTCTTGTTGTGTAGAGGATGTTGAGAGCTTTCCAAAAAGTCCTTTCTTGTATAAATTCAAGATCCCAGTAAAAACTTATGGACGTCTTAAGATTGGGGTGTCATACTACATTAGTTGTAATTGTGTAGAGGACACTATGAGCTTTCCAAAATGTCCTTTCTTGATTAAATCCAAGCTCACAGTCAAAAGTTATGACCATATAAAGATTGGGATGTCATACTGAATTAGTCAGAGTTGTGTAGAGGACACTAAGAGCATTCCAAAAAGTCGTTTCATGGATAAATTCAAGCTCCCACTCAAAATTTACAGTGATATGAGGATTGGGGTGTCATACTACATTATTCTTAGTTGTGTAGAGGACATTGAGAGCTTTCCAAAAAGTTCTTTCTTGAGTAAATCTGAGCTACAAGTCAAAATTTATGGCCATTTGAAGATTGAGCTGTCATACTACATTAGTCGTTGTTGTGTTTGTTAGCTTTCCAAAAAGTCCTTCCTTGAGTAAATTCTATCTTCCAGTCAAAATTCATGGCCATCTGAAGATTGGGATGTCATACTATATTAGTTGTAGTTATTTAGAGGATGGAGAGAGATTTCTAGAAATTCCTTTCTTGAGTAAATATGAGCTCCTCGTAAAATGTTATGGCCATTTGAAGATTGGGGTGCCATAATGCATTAATCGTGGTTGTTTAGAGGACACTGAGAGCTTTCCAAAAAGTCCTTTCTTAAGTAAATTAGAGCTCCCAGTCTAAATTTTTGGCCAACTGATGATTGGAGTGTCATACTTCATTAGTTGTAGTTGTGTAAAGGAGGCTAAGATCTTTCCAAAAAGTCCCTTCTTGAGTAAATTTAAGCTCCTAGTCAAAATTTATGGCCATCTAAATATTTGGGTGTCATAGTGAATTAGTCGTAGTTGTTTAGAGGACGTTGAGAGCTTTCAAAAAAGTCCTTTCTTGAGTAAATCCCAGCTCCCAGTCAAAATTTATGGCCATCTAAAGATTTGTGTGACATTCTCCATTAATCGTAGTTGTGTAGAGGATGCTGATAGCTTTCTAAAAACTCTTTTCTTGAGTAAATTTGAGCTCCCAGTCAAAATATATGGCCATCTAAAGATTGGGCTATCATATTGCATTAGGCCTAGTTCTGTAGAGGACGCTAAGAGCTTTCCAAAATTTCTTTTCTTGAGTAAATTCGAGCTTTCCAAAAATACTACGACTAATGCAATATGGTACCCCAATCTTCATATGGCCTATATTTAGTAGTCTAAAACTTGTTTAAATCCGAGCTCCCAGTTGAAATTTATGGCCGTTTGAAGATTGGATTGTCATACTGCATTAGTTGTAGTTGTATAGAGAGCAATGAGAGATTTCTAAAAAGTCCTTTCTTAAGTAAATATGAGCTCCCAGTAAAAATTTATTGCCATCTAAATATTGGGGTGCCACACTACATTAGTCGTAGTTATGTTGAGGATGCTCAAAGTTTTCAAAAAATTCATTTATTGAGTAAATTCAAACTCCCAATCAAACATTATTGCCATTTGAAGATTGGGGTGTCATATTGCATTAGTCGTAATTGTGTAGAGAACACTAAGAGCTCTATAAAACATTATTTCTTGAGTAAATACGAGCTACCAATCAAAAATTATGGTCATCTAAAGATTGGGTTATCATACTGCATTAGTTGTTGCTTTATAGAGGACACTGAGAGCTTTCTAAAAAGTGCTTTCTTTAGTAAATCCAAACTCGCAGTCAAAATTTATGGCCATCTGAAGATTCGTGTGACATACTGCATTAGTTGTAGTTGTGAAAAGCACGTAGAGAGCTATCCAAAATTTCCTTTCTTAAGTAAATCTGATCTCCCAGTGGAAATTTATGACTATCAGAAGATTTGGGTGTCATACTACATTAGTCTTAGTTGTTTAGAGGACACTAAGAGCTTTTGAAAAAGTATTTTCTTGAGTAAATTCGAACTCCTAGTAAAAATTTATGGCCATCTGAAGATTGGGATGTAGTACTGCATTAGTCGTAATAGTGTTGAGGGTGGTAAGAGTTTTTGAAAACGTCATTGCTTGAGTAAATTCAAGCTCCCAGTCAAAATTTATGGCCATCTAAAGATTGGGGTGTCATACTGCATTAGTCGTTGTTGTGTAGAGGACGCTGAGAGATTTCCAAAAAGTCCTTTCTTAAGTAAATGCAAGCTCCCAGTCAAAACTTATGGCCATTTGAAGATTGGGATGTTATACTTCATTAATCCTAGTTTTGTAGAGAACGCTGAGAGATTTCCAAAAAGTGTTTTTTTGAGTAAATCCGAGCTCCCAGTTAAAAGTTATGGTCGTCAGAAGATTGGGGTCTTATACTGCATTAGTCGTATTTGTGTAGAGGATGCTGAGAGGTTTCGTAAACTTTCTATCTTGAGTAAATTTGAGCTCCCAGTCAAATATTATGCCCATCTGAAGATTGGGGTGCCATACTACATTAGTTGTAGTTGTGTAGAGGATGCTGACAACATTTTGAAAAGTTCTTTCTTGAGTAAATCTAAGCTCCCAGTCAAAATTTATGACCATAATAAGATTTTTGTGTCATACTGCATTAGTCCTTGTTGTGTAGAGGATGTTGAGAGATTTCTAAAAAGTCCTTTCTTGTCGAAATTCGAGCTCCCAGTCAAAACTTACGGTCGTCTTAAAATTGGGTTGTCATACTACATTAGTCTTAATTGTGTAGAGGACACTATGAGCTTTCCAAAATGTCCTTTCTTGAGTAAATCCAAGCTCACAGTCAAAAGTTAAGACCATATAAAGATTGGGATGTCATACTGAATTAGTCAGAGTTGTGTAGAGGACACTGAGAGCATTCCAAAAAGTCGTTTCATGGATAAATTTAAGCTCCCACTAAAAATTTACAGTGATCTAAAAATTAGGGTGTCATACTACATTAGTCTTAGTTGTGTAGAGGACGTTGAGAGCTTTCCAAAAAGTCCTTTCTTGAGTAAATCTGAGCTACGAGTAAAAATTTATGGCCATCTGAAGATTGAGGTGTCATACTATATTAGTCGTTGTTGTGTAGATGATGTTGTTAGCTTTCCAAACAGTCCTTGAGTAAATTCAAGCTCGCAATCAAAATTTATGGCCATTTGAAGATAGGGGTGTCATACTATATTAGTTGTAGTTATTTAGAGGACGGAGAGAGATTTCTAAAAATTCCTCTATTGAGTAAATATGAGCTCCTCGTAAAAAGTTATGGCCATCTGAAGATTGGGGTGCCATAATGCATTAATCATAGTTGTTTAGAGGACGCTGAGAGCTTTCTAAAAAGTCCTTTCTTGAGTAAATTAGAGCTCCCAGTCCAAATTTTTGGAAAAAATAATGATTGGAGTGTCATATTTCATTAGTCGTAGTTGTGTAGAGGACACTAAGATGTTTCCAAACACTCCTTTCTTGAGTAAATTTGAGCTCCTAGTCAAAATTTATGGCCATCTAAAGATTTGGGTGTCATAGTGAATTAGTTATAGCTGTGTAGAGGATGTTGAGAGCTTTCAGAAAAGTTCTTTCTTGAGTAAATCCGAGCTCCCAGTCAAAATTTATAGACATCTAAAAATTTACATGTTATTCTCCATTAATCATAGTTGTGTAGAGGATGCCGAGAGCTTTCTAAAAAGTCCTTTCTTTAGTAAATTCGAGGTCCCAGTCAAAATTTATGGCCATCTGAAGATTGGGCTGTTATATTGCATTAGGCCTAGTTCTGTAGAGGACGCTAAGAGCTTTCCAAAAATTCCTTTCTTGAGTAAATTTGAGCTTTCAAAAAAGACTACGACTAATGCAGTATGGTACCCCAATCTTCAGATGGCCAATATTCAGTAGTATAAAACTTGATTAAATCCGAGCTCCCAGTCAAAATTTATGGCCATCTGAAGATTGGATTGTCATACTGCATTAGTTGTAGTTGTATAGAGGACATTGAGAGCTTTCTAAAAATTTAAGTAAATATGAGCTCCCACTAAAAATTTATTGCCATCTAAATATTGGGGTGCCATACTGTATTAGTCGTAGTTGTGTTGATGATGCTCAGAGTTTTGAAAAATGACATTTATTAAGTAAATTCAAACTCCCAATCAAATGTTATGGCCATATGAAGATTGGGGTGTCATATTGCATTAGTCATAGTTGTGTAGAGAATACTAAGAGCTCTATAAAACATTATTTCTTGAGTAAATACGAGCTCCCAGTCAAAAATTATGGCGATCTAAAGATTGGGGTATCATACTGCATTAGTTGTATCTCTATAGAGGACGTTGAGAGCTTTTTAAAAAGTACTTTCTTTAGTAAATCCAAACTCCCATTCAAAATTTATGGCCATCTGAAGATTGGTGTGCCATACTGTATTAGTCGTAGTTGTGAAAAGGACGTTGAAAGCTATACGAAATTTCCTTTCTTAAGTAAATATGATCTCCCAATCAAAATTTATGGCTATTGGAAGATTGGGGTGTCATACTACATTAGTATTAGTTGTGTAGAGGATACCAAGAGCTTTCCAAAAAGTCTTTTCTTGAGTAAATTCGAGCTCTCAGTCAAAAGTTATGGCCATCTGAAGATTGGGATGTAGTACTGCATTAGTCATAATTATGTTGAGGATGGTGAGAGTGTTCGAAAAATTCATTTCTTGAGTAAATTCAAGCTCCCATTCAAAATTTATGGCCATCTAAATATTAGGGTGTCATACTGCATTAGTCATTGTTGTGTAGAGGACGCTGAGAGATTTCCAAAAAGTCCTTTTTGAGCTCCCTATCAAAATTTATGGCCATCTTAAGATTAGGGTGTCATACTGCATTAGTCATTGTTGTGTAGAGGAATCTGAGAGATTTCCAAATAGTCCTTTCTTGAGTAAATTCGATCTCCTGGTCAAAATTTATGGCCATCTAAATATTGGGGTGTCATACTAAAATAGTCATAGTTGTGTAGAGGACTCTATGAGCTTTCCAAAAAGTCCTTTCTTGAGTAAATCCTAGCTCCCAGTCAAAACTTATGGCCATCTGAAGATTGGGGTGTTATACTGCATTAGTCTTAGTTGTGTAGAGGACTCTGAGAGCTTTCCAAAAAATCCTTTCTTGAGTAAATCTGAGCTCCCAGTAAAAAATTATGGTCATTTTAAGACTGGGATGTTATATTGTATTAGTCGTAGTTGTGTAGAGGACACTGAGAGGTTTCCAAAATGTCCTTTCTTGAGTAAATTTGAGCTCCTAATCAAAATTTATGGGCATCTAAATATTGGGGTGTCATATTGCATTAGTTGTATTTATTTAGAGGATGCAGAGAGATTTCCAAAAAGTCCTTTTTTGAGTAAATTCGATCATCCAGTCAAAACTTATGGCCATCGGAAGATTGGGGTGTCATACTGCATTAGTCATAGTTTTGTAGAGGACGTTGAGAGATTTCTAAAAAGTCCTGTTAACCAAAATAAGGTTATACTTATATTTGGTTAACTACACCTATTTTTCCTCCTTTAGCGCTTCAATCCTATTTCTTAGATATTTTAAGCACTCAAGGTTTCCTGAAAGCATTTCCATCAAATAGGAAATCTCTTCCCCTTTCCAAAAATGTAAAGAAGTCCTTCTAACTCTTCATTTTTTTGCCAATGTGGGTCGGCGGGCCTTGGAAGGATTTTTTGCCAATACAGGCCGATGAGCCTGGGGAAGAATTTTTGCAATGGGAAGATTTCTGACTTGCGGAGCGGTGGGAGATATGTTGGAATTTTGCACTTTTTTGGAAAAGGCACAAGTTAAAATTGTGGGTCCGCAATCCCGGTGATGATTTTATTTTCTAAGTGAATATGCGGGGCCATGGAGGAAATTTTTTTCAAGTGTAAATTTAGGTTGGTGGGTCTGTGGGACATTTTGGTACTTTTTTAAATTTTCTCAAAAGGGCGTGATTTACAATTACTGGCCGGCAAGCCCGCGGAGGATCCTTGCGCCAAATGAAGAAAAATGCCTAAGTTGCACTAAGAGACACATGGCCATGTTTCAAGTCAAAGCAAGAAGGCGGGTCGCCATAGGTAGTTTGAACTTTAGATTTTTTTTTGAAAAGGCATAAAGTATAAACGTAAGCCACACCCCCGCCAACGCCTAGAGAAGCCACGTGTCAGGACTTTGTCAGCTATGGGGAAGTGGGTTGTCGGTGAAACTTTCAAAATTTTGTATTTTTTGCAAATAGCACAATTTCAATTTTGGTCCCATGGAGGATTTTGGGAAAAAGTGAATTTCACGCCTACGGAGCAGCAGGAGGTTTTTGTAACTTTGGGTTTTTTGCAAAAAGAGCCAAAGTGAATTTCGGGCCCACGGATCCATTTTGCAAACTTTGTTTTTAGCCATTCTTGCACGGATTTGATTCAAATATTCAAATGTGCATATATTTCGATCTAGTGCTCAAAATTCAACAAATTTGGTACCATTGGAAAGGTCTTAATGTCCTCTACACCATGGAAGCTTGAAACTTTAATTTTGATAAGGTAGATGGGTGAAAATAGGAAAGCGTATTTCCTACCATTAATGTATGATCTGATTGCTTCAACAACAAGATCATATTTGATTTGATCCGCGATTCTTCCTTCTTCAACATGTCAAATAGACATGGTGAGCTAGACTTGATAGATTTTGGGTGGATTTATAGGAATTGATGGCTAGTGGTTGAGTTTCCAAATCAAGTTTCATGCCTCCTTGTCTTCTCCTCTCTTCGCTTCATCAATAACGGTAAGAGCTTAGCTCATTGTAAAGGATTGGACATTTTGGTTTTGCACCCTCCCTTCTTCTTTGGTTATCAGACAGTTCATGGGGTTCAAACCTTCCATTAAGATTGTAATGATTTTTTTTTTCCTCTTAACCATTGTAATGCACTGTATCAATTTGTGAGGCAATAATATATGTTTGTGGATGATTCTCAACCCTCTCATGTGTTCATTGTTGTCTTCTAATCTCTCATTGTAGTTTGGTTATCTGTGCATGGTGATTATATTGAAATTTTTTATGGTTTGTGTTTATTGCAAAGCAGGTGTTTTAACATTTCTTTTGTGAATCACCTTGTTATCTTAGGTTTATTTTCTCACATCTCCTTAACCCTGTGTCCTTGGAAAGTTGGGATAGGTTGTAGAGTAGATCCTCTGCAATTTTATGTGTGCAACTAAACAGAGGAATAAGAAATGGCCTTCATCCGAAGAGATCTCTCCATTTCAAATTCCTACACTTTGAGAGATGCTCCATGTTCTGCAATCACACTGAGAGTCTCAACGCATTGAGTTACAAATATTTAGGAGTGCTTTGATTTTGCAGTAACAATTTTGGCACACCCGGTGGGACCAAGAGGTCTCCATTTTTATTGCAGCAATATTGATGTGCACTTGTTGTAAGTTTTCAACTTGTAAGGAGCTTTGAAATTACACATTTGGTGACTCCACAAGAGGTATATTCCATTGGTTTCAGCAGCCCAGGCTTGGCAGATTCATGAGAATAATTTTGACTAGATCAATAACTAGAGAAGAAGGATTGGTTTTCTAGAGAAAGGAGAGGAAGAAGAGCTCAAAGGTCTCCATCTCCACGAAATATAACTTTTTCAACATCTCCACCTAGTAGGCCTTTCATTCAATCAACAAGGATTCTTAGGCCAATCAAAATGGCGCAACCCAATCCTTATGTCAATTTCACTGGCAACAACCCACTTTTTCTTAATGCACAAAATCCAATTCTAGTTGTAGCATATAAGAACATCTCATATTTCACTGGAGAAAACTAAACTCCAATTAATCATATTCAAGACATTCCAAATGTCTGTGCAATTCATGAAATCATTGAGATGGACATTGCAATTAAATTATTAACCTGTTCATTCTAGGGTAAAGATTTGTAATGGTTCAAAAGTCTAACATAAGGCTCTATCCAAAATTCAGACCATCTGTGCACATTTCTTCACAATCAATTTGGAGAAAAGGGGGATAAGCTATCTCTATTGGAAGGTAAGTGCACCAAGTTGGGGGACAATTAAGTGGACATCAAATCCTGAATTTTACATTAAAAACAACAAAACATCAAATTTAGTCTTCCGCGGACTTGAATCATGCCGAAAAGTAAAAACTATGTCATAAAAATGGTACCATTGCGTAGGGGAGACTATTAGCTTTGTATAAATACTAATTTTAAAGTGAATAAAAGAGGATAAATATCATTTTATAATTTTTTACTAATAGTAGGTCTTTAAGACACTTTTTCCTGTGAATGTTTATGTCTACGTTTAAGACTGCAAAATTTGTTTCACTTATCAGAATGTGATAAAAATTATACCATCCCAACCGTGGTGAAATTATATACATGTTAAAAAAAAATTTATTTGATTTCAATATTTTTTGATGAAGTTATGGCGGGCAAACGGAAAGTGCTCTGTTTTCTTTATGTTTTCATACCACTTTCATGGAAAAAATCATAAAAAATAAAATATTACTCAAAAAAATACAAAATAAAATCCATCCTAAGATAGATAGTGGCATATAACTTCTCACCAAAGGAAAAATATATATATCAATTTTTGGTCATCCAAATTGTGGGCAAACGGACTATAATCTTATCGGCGTTTTTAAAATAAAAAACCAAGTCATTGAATTTTGAGTGTTTAATATAGATAATATTGTCCATTTTTTACAAAAATTAGTATTTTAGAAACTAGATTCCAGATGCTGCAATTCATATCAATATAATTTTATCTAATTTTGAGTGTATGTATTGCTAATAATCCCTACAAGTTGATATTATGTTGTTATTTGCAATATGATGTCCACGGATGACCCTATATTTGTCCATCAACTTCCTGAACAATTGACAGCCATTAAGAAGGCTCCTAATGAATAATTGACAGATTTCAACTTCATATTTTAAAGGATATGGGATAGGATTCCATTGGCCATGAAACCAACAGATCAAGATGTTTTCCTATACTTTCTTAAATCTTTAAATTCTGATATTTCTATATTGATTCAATCCATGGGAGGTGTAGCCTTACTTGCATCCTATAACATTTCCATTAGAGCTGAAAATTGTTTAATGCAAGTTGGTAAACTTGCACCTAGGTGACCTATGCCTCTATATCCATAATTAGGAGCTCCAAGTACTAGTAAAACAACCACATTAGCTCCCATTCCTGCTCCAAGAAATCAAAACTCAACTAAAGATTCTACTTCATCTTCTAGTACCTCAAACAAACTCCAAGAAGTCATGGAGCAATTGCAAAATTTGGGTAATGAGTTGGTGAAAATTAAGAGGCGGCAAGCTCAAAATTTTAGACCTCCATATCAACCTCAAACTCAACCAAATATACCCCCATATCAGCCTAATAGGCCACCTATTCAAGCTACAATTAAGAACCAAGTAAAACCTCCTGCTAATAGACCATTCCAACCTTACAATCCTAATGTTGCATCTAAATCTAGAACCTTAGTACCAGTGCAAGATAACATGGCTAAGGAATATGACTGGTGTTTCCCATTCAATCAACCTCATAACCAGTCAATGTGATTTAATGGTGCTTTGAATCAAGCTCTGATGGTGACAAAAACTTGTGTAGAACAATAAAAATGCCAAGAAGGAAATCAAAAGCAGGGAGCATCTAAACAAGAGGCACCTCCAAATGAGACAACACTTGTCAATTAACAGGCTGAAGATTTTAGTGGTATAAATCAAACCCGTTCTCAAATTGTAGCAACCAATACATGGTCCAAGAAAATGAATATTAGAGAGGGATAATCATAAAATTCAAGTGATCTACAACCCTTTATTACTCTACAAGGTATTGGCAATCAAAGTGCAGCTCCCAATGTGCAAGGCCAGCCTAAGCCACCTTCTAGACCAGTTCAAGTGCTAGTTGTAACAACCCATGTGCAAGAGAAGACTATGCAAGGTAAAGGGCAATAGAAAGATAGTTCATCTCCATTCAACATCATTAAGTAGCTGAAGAGGAAAAATTGAAACATATCAATGTGGGAGTCATTGGCTATCCCAGGACAAAGAGACCTATTGCAAGTTGCTATGGAAAATTGGTCAACATCAAATCAGTCACCCAATTAGCAAGAGAAAGTTCTTGCCAATACAGCTCAGCCTAAAGGAAATCATGGAGAACAACAAGGTAAAAATGTTAAGCCCCCACCAGTCTATATCTCATTGATCATTGGAGATAAATTTGTGCATAATTGCATGATTTATTCTAGAGCAATTAGCTCTCTAATGCCAAAACAAATAGCTTATCAGCTAGGTCTTCAATATGAATTCATTTCCAAAGGTGTGGTGCAATTGGATGGGACAATAGTCAAAGCAATTGGAATAATCAAATACTTGAGTCTCACATTGCATGCATGCCCCAATGTGACTATCTTACAAGATGTATTAGTCATAGACTTTCCACCACTCTTTGTATTGTGTTTGTCAAGAGACTTCACTGAAAAAATTGGAGGATATTTGTCTGCTGATTTGTCACACATGTCATTCAGGACAAGGTATTGAGCTAAGGCTACAATTAGATTTGAGCCTATTGCAAACTTCCATATTGAGCCTCATACACTGAGTCCAGTCAATGTAAATTGTTTAGCATTTTATCAAGAGGATTATCCAAGAAACCATGTAGCTGATACCAAGTTTAGATGTATTCCACACTCGAACCTTGATGAATGGGAAAACAAGAGGCATGTTTTTGACCCTTACAAAGAAATGGAAGAATCTGAATTAGGATTATATTTCTTGCATGAAGAGAATCATTGCCTCCCTAGCATCACTAAGCCAGACCACAAGGATGATAATGAGGTATGGTAGTTATTATTTGATGGCTCAAGAAGTAGAAAAGGTGCAGGAGGAGCTATATTTGTTTCACCTCAAGGCACAAAATATTACTTAGCTTTTCGCTTCCAATTTTCTTTCTCAAACAACACAACTGAGTATGAGGCTTTGATTCATGGAATTCATTGGGCCAAGAGGAGAGACATTAAGAATCTACAAATATTTGGTGATAGCGAGCTGATTTTCAATCAAGTCAGAAGACAAAATGCTGCTAAGAATGATCTGTTGAATAACTAGAAAATTAGGGTATGGGATCTCATTGAAGATTTTGAAGCTCTTAGCATCAATTCCATTCCAATAAAGAAGAATGAAGTAGTAGATAGACTGGAAGCAATTAGTGCAGCATTTGATGTTGTAGAAAGTATCAAAAGTGAGAAATCTCAGCCTCATATCAAGGTGGTTATAAGGCTAGTTGTCCCAGACAACAACACAAGTTGGCAAGTCTTCGAGAATGGTCAGCAAATTGTCAATTTTCTACAAGATGTTGAGTTCTCCTCTAGAAAACAAGACGAATTGGAACAACAATATGGTGACCAAGTGGTGCAGATAAGAACCAACAAATCATCAAAAGGTCTTGTGACCTTTGAGTCAATCTTCAACCCAAATGATCAGTTCTGGAAGGAAAACGAAAACATTCAAGTAAAGGGTGAAGATTCAGATCCCATTTCAGTACATGAAGGCTAGACATTACGAATTGGGAAAGTATGTACTCCACAAGAGAAAGTTGAATTTTTTCATCTTTTTCAAGAATTCCCAGATGTCTTTTCATGGACTTATAAGGATTTAAGAGGTTTCAACCCAAGATTGGCTGAGCATACAATTGAAATAAATCTTGAATCCAAGCCTTTCAGAAAAAAGCAAAGACCAAGAAACCCTCACATTGAGCCTCTCATGAGAAAATATTTGAACAAGCTAATTGAGTCTGGCATCATCTTCCCTATCAAACATTCAAGTTGGGTTGCAATATTGGTTCATGTGAGGAAAATAAATGGAGAAATCAGACTGTGTGTAAAATTTTGTGATCTAAACAAAGTATCACTCAAAGATCACTATCCACTCCCTTCAATGGAACAAATCTTGTAGGTTGTAGTTGGTTCTAAAAGGTTTTAATTTTTAGATGGATACTCAGGCTATAACAAGATAATGGTGAAAGAAGAAGATTAGTTTAATAAAACCTTCACCACCAAATGGGGTACATATGCTTATAAGAAGATGCCATTTGGACTATCAAATGTCAGAGCAATATTTCAGCAAACTATGGACATGGAATTCAAAGACTTAATCAACAAGATAGTTTTGGTGTATCTATATGATATCACCATCTTCTCAAATAATGTTTCAGACCATCTCTTTCACCTTAGGAAAGTATTCCAAAGATGTAGAAGGTTTGGGGTGTCATTGAATCCAAATAAGTGTGTATTCTTGGCACATGAGGGAAAATTGTTGGGCCACATTGTCTCAAGGGAAGGGTTAAAAATTGATCCTAAAAGAGTTGAAGCCATCCAAACACTTCCGTTACCACAACACAAGAAATCTCTTCAAAGCTTCATGGGAAGAATAAACTTTGTTTGTATATTTTTGCCTGATTTTTCCACTCTTGTGAAGCCTTTGACAATGATGTTGAAGAAGATTCTTGCATTCAAATGGATAGCAGAAGGAAAAGAGAGTTTTAAAGCCATCAAGCAGGCAATATCATAGGCTCCAAATCTTATCAACCCATAATTCTTTAAGGACTTCATGTAGTATTATTTTTGAGGATCAAACACAATCTCAACTATCTTGGTACAATTGAATAGAGAAGGATCAGAACAACCCATAACATTCTTTAGCCAGAGCTTGGAAGATTATGAAGTAAGGTATTCTTTTATTGAAAAGCATGTCCTTGTTATCGTTAGGAGTTTGAAGAAGTTCAGACACTTGGTCTCAAACATCAAGATCCAACCATTAATGTCTCATGGCGGTGTCAAGGACTTTCTCCTAAACAAGAACTTGAATGAGAAGAGAGCAGGTTGCATCACCCGTGTAATGGAATATGAAATTGAAATAAAAGTGACCAAGCTGGTTCTTGGAAAAGGTTTGTGTGAACAACTTGCTTCTGAACCACATGATTAGTCAAAAAGAGAAGAAGAGGTTGTCCTGTTATTATAGAATGATCAAGATTAGCTAGCTAGTGATGCACCCATTCCATGTTGGACTCAAGCCTTGGTGCAATATCTCTAAGCATGTTTGTGCCCTCTAGAATGGAACAAATCAAAGAGGAGATAATTTAGATTATAAGACATACCATATGTTCTTATTGGTGGTGTCTTGTTCAAGAAGGACATCAATAGTGTTCTATTGAGGTACATTGGGACAAGCCAAATTGAGAGGGTGTTGCATGAGTTCCATGATGGAGAAGTAGGAGGCCACTTTTCTCCTCGAGTAACAACTCTCAAAATCATGATGGATGGTTATTATTGACCTACATTGTTTAGTGATTTCTACTCATAGATCAAGAAATGCAAGAAATGTGCATTCTTCATAGGAATGAAAGGTTAGCAACACTTCCATTACATCCAATCTCAGTTAACCAACCATTCATGCAATGGGGATTAGAATTCATTGGAGTGATTAACCCAAATTCAAGTCAATGTGACAAGTGGATACTTACAGCAACAAACTATTTCACCAAGTGGACTAAATCAGTGGCACTTAAGTAGGCAAATGAATCCAATATCTTGGATTTATATGAAGGGATATTCACTAGGTTTAGAGTCCCTACCACTATCATATCAGATAATACATTGGCATTCCTTAGTATAAGGATAATTTAATGGGCTATCAATAATGGTTTATACCTCAATACTTCATCAAACTATTACCCTCAAGATAACAGCCAAACAGAGTCCACAAATAAGAACCTACTAAGAATTATCAGAAGGACTCTTGATGAAAATTAGAGAACTTGGCACATAAATCTCAAATCAGCTATATGGGATGATAGGATCACACCCAAGAGATCTACATGTAATTCTCCCTACAATTTGGTCTATGGGAAAGAGGTAGTGTTGCCTATATCATTAGAGATTCCCACATTGGAACTCATGAAGTAACTACAGTTGTCTGAGTTTGAGCCTATGGAAATAAGGTATGCAGAGCTAATGGGAGTAGGAGAAGCAAGAGAACATGCAATGCAGATCATGGATAAAGATCAAACATTGATCAAGAAGAGCTTTGACAAGAAAGCTAAGTCCAGGACCTTTCAAGAAGGAGACTTAGTTCTAACGTAGGATGTAGATCAGGAAAAACCAAGATGGCATTCCAAGTTTGATGCCATTTGAAGTGGCCCCTACATGGTCACAAGATGTAAAAGTAGCAATGCTTTCCAATTATCTACATTTTATGGTGAAGAATTACATATTCTAGTCAATGGGATCTACCTCAAACACTACTACTAAAAGGATAATTTCTCATGCTTGTAAATATTAGCATAGGTTTTCAATTTTTCCAAGTGCATATGCACATTGTCTTGTTATATTTTAGGTTTTAATTTCCCTAAGTGCTGGTGCACATGCTCTATTACTTCTGATGTATGATTGTATTCAGTTCATCTCAATCACGGAAGAGACTTGTGGCCAAAAGAAAAGAAAAATGTAAAATATCCATATTGGGGTAGGTCTGGATGTTTTCATTGCACTACAACAGATCAGGTTTGCAAAAAATCAAATGAGACAGAGGTTTCCAGGTTTCAGACAACTCTCTACTCTCACAAATCTTGAATCAAATTTCTCTTGTAAAGATAAGAGTGCATGCAGTAGAAAGTAGTTCCAGACTAGATTTTAAATTACCATGTAGACTCCATGCCCAATGGATTGCTATGGGAAACTGATCTCTCCACCTAGCAGGAAGATGTCCCTTTTGAGTCGCCAAATTGTTATCCAAAATAAGCTCATGCTTATTTTTGGTTAACTATCCCCATTTTTCCTCCTTTACTGCTTCAGTCCTATTTATTAGATATTTTAATCACTTAAGGTTTCCTAAAATCATTTCCATTAGATAGGAAATCTCTTCCCCTTTCCCAAAATGTAAAGAATTCCTTCTAACTCTTCCTATTTTGCAAGTTACGGGCCGGCGGGCCTTGGAAGTATTTTTTACCAATGCCGGCCGATGAGCTAGGGGAAGAATTTTTTCCATGGGAAGATTGCATACTGATGGAGTTGTAGGAGATATGTTGGCATTTTGTACTTTTTACAAAAGGTACAAGTTACAATTGTGGGTCTGCAAGCCCAGGGATGATTTATTTTGCTAAGTGAATATGCGGCGCCGTGGAGGAAATTTTGCCCAAGTGTAAATTTGGGTCGGCGGGTCTGCAGGGCATTTTGGAACTTTTGCAACTTTTTATAGAAGGGCATGATTTATAGTTACAGGCACGCGAGCCCATGGAGGATCCTTACACCAAATGAAGAAAAATGCCTAAGGCCTGTAAAGGGACACATGGCCATGTTTCAAGTCAAAACAGGAAGGCGGGTGGCAAGAGGTAGTTTGAACATTGGATTTTGTTGTGAAAATGCATAAAGTATAAAATTAAGTTACACCTCCACTGACGCCTAGATAAGCCATGTTTTAGGCTTTTGTCTGTCACAGGGAAGCGGGCCCTTAGGGAAACTTTGGAAATTTTGTAATTTTTTCAAATAACACAATTTCAATTTTGGTCTCGTGGAGGATTTTGGGAAAAAGTGAATTTCAGGCCTATGGAGTGGCGGGAGATTTTTATAATTTTGTGTTTTTTCACAAAAGGCGCCAAAGTTAATTTTGAGCCCGCAGATCCATTTTGTAAAACTAGTTTTTTGTCATTTTTGCACGGATTCAATTAAAATATTCAAATCAGCATATCTTTCAATCCATTGATTAAAATTCAACAAATTTGATACCATTGGAAATCTCTTTACCTCCTCTATGCCATCGAAGCCTGAAACTTTAATTTTGATAATGTTATGTGGGTGAAAATAGGAAAGAGTCTTTCCTGCCATTAATGTATGATCTGATTACTTCAACAACTAGATCATATTTGATTTGATCCACCTTTCTTCCTTCTTCAACATGCCAAACAAACATGGCAAGCTGGACTTGATAGATTGCGGGTGGATTTATAGTCATTGATGGCTGTGGTTGATCTTCTAAATCATATTTCCCACCTCCTTATTTTCTCCTCTCTTCACTTCATCTATAAAGGTAAGAGCTTGGCTCATTGTAAAGGGTTGGACATTTTGGTTTTGTACCCTCCCTTCTTCTTTGGTTATTAGAAATTTCGTGGGGTTCAAACCTTCCATTAAGATTATAATGCAAGTTTTTTCCTGTTGGCCATTATAATGCACCGTATCAATTTGTGAAGCAACACTATATGTCTTTTGATGATTCTGAACCCTTTCATGTGTTCATTGTTGTCTTCTAATCAATCATTCTAGTTTGGTTATCTGTGCATGGTGATTGTATTGAAATTCTTTATGGTTTATGTTTATTACATAATAGGTGTTTCAGCATTCCTTTGGTGCATCACCTTGTTAGCCTAGGTTTATTTTCTTACATCTCCTTAACCTTGTCGCCTTGGCAAGTTAGGATAGGTTTTAGAGTAGATCCTCTACAGTTTTATCTATGCACCTGAACAGAGGAAAAGGAATCAGCTTTCATCCGGAGAGCTCTATTGATTTCAAAGTCCCAGACTTTGAGAGATGCTCCATGTTATGGAATCACACTGAGAGTCTCAACCCATCGAGTTACATCAATTCAAAGGTGTTGTGATTCTGCAATAACAATCCTTTCTTGAGTAAACCTGAGCTCCCAGTTAAAATTTATGGACATCTTAAGATTGGGGTGTCATACTGCATTAGTCGTAGTTGTGTAAACGTTGAGAGATTTCCAAAAATTCCATTCTTGAGTAAATATTAGTTCCTGTCAGAATTTATGGTCGTCAAAAGATTAGGGTTCCATACTGCATTAGCCGTAGTTGTGTAGAGGAGGGTGAGATATTTCTAAAAATACCTTTCTTGAGTAAATTTTGGCTCCCGGTAAAATGTTATTTCCATTTGAAGATTGAGGTGTCATACTACATTATTCATAGTTGTGTAGAGAACATTGAGAACTTTCCAAAAAGTCTTTTCTTGATTAAATCTGAGCTTCCAGTAAAAAAATTATTGCCATCTAAATATTGGTGTGCCATACTGCATTAGTCATAGTTGTGTATAGGACACTCAGAGATTTTCAGAAAATCCCTTTCTTAAGTAAATCCAAGATCAGAGTAAACATTTATGCCCATCTGAACATTGAGGTGTCACACTGCATTAGTTTTTGTTGTGTAGAGGATGCTGAGAGCTTTCTAAAAATTCCTTTCTTGAGTAAATTTCAGCTCCCAGTCAAACGTTATGGCCATATGAAGATTGAGGTGTCATACTATATTAGTCATAGTTGTATAGAGGACGTTGAGAGATTTCCAAAAAATCCTTTCTTGATTAAATCCTAGCCCCAAGTAAAAATTTATGGCCATCTGAAGATTGGGATGTCATAATACGTTAGTCATAGCCGTGTAGAGGACACTGAGAGATTTCCAAAAAGTCTATTCTTAAGTAAATATGACCTTCCAGTCAAAATTTATGGCCATCTCAATATGAGGGTGTGATACTGAATTAATTGTAGTTGTGTAGAGGACGTTGAGAGGTTTCCAAAAAGTATTTGCTTTAGAAAATTTGAGCTACCAGTAAAAATTTATGGCCAGTTTAAAATTTCGGTGTCATACTGAATTAGTCGTAGGTGTGTAGAGGACACTGAGAGATTTCCAAAATTTCCTTTCTTGAGTAAATCTGAGCTCCCAGACAAAATTTATGGCCATATGAAGATTGGGGTGCCATACTAAATTAGTCATAGTTGTGTAGAGGATGATGAGAGCTTTCCGAAAATTCCTTTCATGAGTAAATATGAGCTCCCAATAAAATTTTTATGGCGATCTATTTATTGGGGTGCCATACTACATTAGTTGTAGTTGTGTTGACGATGTTGGGAGTTTTTGAAAAATTCCATTATTGAGTAAACTCAAGCTACCAATCAGAAAATTTGACCATCTGAAGATTGGCTTGTTTTAATGCATTTATAATTGTTATGTAGAGGACACTGAGAGCTTTCCAAAAAGTCCTTTCTTAAGAAAATCCAATATCCCAGTCAACATTTATGGCCATCTGAAGATTGGGGTGCCATACTGCACTAGTCGTAATTGTGTAGAGGACGTTGAGAACTCTCCAAAAAGTCATTTCTTGAGTAAATCCGAGCTCCTAATTAAAATTTTTGGCAATCTGAAGATTGGGGTGTGATACAACATTAGATGTGGTTGTGTAGAGGATGTTGAGAGCTTTACAAAAAGTCATTTCTCGAGTAAATTTGAGCTCCGAGTAAAAATTTATGATGATATTAAGATTGGGATGTCAAACAACATTAGTCGTAGTTGTGTAGAGGACACTGAGAGCTTTCAAAAAAAGTCCTTTCCTGAGTAAATATGAGCTCCCAGTCAAAATTTATGGCCATCTAAATATTGGGGTGCCATATTGCATTAGTCATAGTTGTGTAAAGGATGTTCAGAGCTTTCCAAAATGTCATTTCTTGAGTAAATTAGAGCTCCCAGTCAAAAGTTATGGACATATGAACATTGGGGTGTCATACTACATTAGTCATAGTTGTGTAGAGGACAATGAGAGATTTCCAAAAACTCCTTTTTAGAGTAAAATCCAAGCTCCCAGTCAAAATTTATGGCCATCTGATGATTAGGGTGTCATACTGCATTTGTCTTAGTTGTATATAGGATGCTGAGAGCTTTCCAAAAAGTCATTTTTTTAGTAAATTCAAGGTCCCAGTAAAAACTTACAACCATCTGAAGATTGTGGTGTCATACTTAAATATTCATAGTTGTGTAGAGGACGATGAGAGCTTTCAAAAAATTCATTTCTTGAGTAAATATGAGTTCCCAGTTAAAATTTATCGACATCTGAAGAATGAGGTGTCATACTACATTAGTCATATTTGTATAGAGGACGCTAAGAGCTTTCTAAAAAGTCCTTTCTTGAGTAAATCTAAGCTCACAGTCATAATTTATGGCCATCTAAATATTGGGGTGGCATATTGCATTAGTTATAGTTGTGTAGAGGATGTAGAGAGCTTTCCAAAATGTCCTTTCTGGAGTAAATTTGAGCTACCAATAAAACTTTATGGACATCTGAATATTGGGGTGTCATAACGCATTAGTCATAGTTGTGTAGAGGACACTAAGAGCTTTCCAAAACGTCCTTCCTTGAGTAAATTCAAGCTCTCGGTCAAAATTTGTGGCCATTGGAAGATTTGGGTGTCAGATTACATTAGACGTAGTTGTGTAGAGGACCCTGAGAGCTTTCCTAAAATTCCTTTCTTTAGTAAATCTGAGCTCCCAGTCAAAATTTATGGCCATCTTAAGATTGGGGTTTCATATTGCATTAGTCCTAGTTTTGAAGAGGACGTTGAAAGCTTTCAAAAAAGTCCTTTCTTTAGTAAATTCAAGCTCCCAGTCAAAATTTATGGACATCTAAAGATTGTGGTGTCATACTGCATTAGTTGTAATTGTATAAAAGGTGCTGAAAGCTTTCAAAAAAATTCTTTGTTGACTAAATCCAAGCTCCGAATCAAAATTTATGGCCATTTGAAGATTGGAGTTCCATATTGCATTAGTTGTAGTTACTTTCCGAAAATTCCTTTCTTGAGTAAATCTGAGCTCTCTATAAAAATTTATGGCCATATGAAGATTGGGGTGTCATAATGCATTAGTCGTAGTTTTGTAGAAGACGTTGAGTGATTTCCAAAAAGTTCTTTCTTCAATAAATTCCAGCTCCCATTCAAAAGTTATGGCCATTTGAAGATCTAGGTGTACAAGACATTGAGAGCTTTACAAAAAGTCCTTTTTAAGTAAATTTAATCTCCCAGTAAAAATTTAAGGCCATCTTAATATTAGGGTGTCATAATGAATAAGTTGCAGTTGTGTAAAGGATGCTGAGAGCTTTCCATAAAGTCCTTTCTTGAGTAAATTTGAGCTCTCAGTCAAAATTTATTTCCACCTGAAGATTAGGTTGTCATAATGCATTAGTCCTAGTTGTGTAGAGGACACTGAAAGCTTTCCAAAGAGTCCTTTCTTGTGTAAATATGAGCTCCCAGTCAAAATTTATAGCCATCTAAATATTGGGGTGCCATACTGCATTAGTCATAGTTGTGAAGAGGATGTTGAGAGCTTTCCAAAAATTCCTTTCTTGAGTAAATTTGAGCTCCCGATCAAAATGTATAGACATGAAGACTCATATGTCATACTACAATAGTCATAGTTCTATAAAGGATGCTGAGAGCTTTCCAAAAATTCCTTTTGATAGTAAATCTGAGCACCTTGTCAAAAGTTATGGCCATTTGAAGATTGGGGTGTCATACTGCATTAGTCTTAGGTGTGTAGAGGACATTGAGAGCTTTCCAAAATGTGCTTTCTTTAGTAAATTTGAGCTCCCACTCAAAAGTTATGGCCATCCAAAGATTGGGGTGTCATACTAAAATATTCGTAGTTGTGAAGAGGACGTTGAGATCTTTCCAAAAAGTCCTTTATTGAGTAAATCTAAGCTCTCAGTCAAAATTTATGGCCAACTGAAGATTGGAGTATCATACTGCATTAGTCATAGTTTAATAGAGGATGTTAAGAGCTTTGAAAAAATTCCTTTCTTAAGTAAATTTGAGCTCCCAGTCAAAATTAATGGCCATCTAAAAATTGGGGTGCCATATTGCCTTAGTTATATTTGTGTAGGGGATTCTGAGAGCTTTCAAAAAATTCCTTTCTTAAGTAAATTCGATATCCTAGTCAAACATTATGGGCATCTGAAGATTGGGGTGTTAGACTGCAATAGTGGTAGTTGTGTAGAAGATGCTAAGAGCTTTCAAAAAAGTCCTTTCTAGAGTAAATCAGAGGTCCCAGTCAAAATTTATGGACATCTAACGATTGGGGTGCCACATTGCATTAGTTGCAGTTGTGTAGAGGACACTTACAGCTTTCTAAAAAGTGATTTCTTGAGTAAATCTGAGATCCCAGAAAACATTTATCGCCATATGAGGATTTGGATGTCATAATGTATTAGTCATAGTTGTGTAGAGGATGCTGAGATTTTTCCAAAAAGTCCTTTCTTGAGTAAATTGGAGCTCCTAGTCAAAAGTTATGACCATTTGAAGATCTAGGTGTCATACTACATTAGTCGTAGTTGTGTAGAGGATGCTGAGAGCTTTACAAAAAGTCCTTTCATCAATAATTCTGAGCTCCTTGTCAAAACTTATGGTAATCTGAAGATTGGTGTGCCATACTACATTAGTTCTAGCTCTATAGAAGATGTTAAGAGCTTTCCAAAAAGTCGTTTCTTGATTAAATCCAAGTTCCAAGTCATAATTTATGGCCATCTAAAGATTGGGGTATCATACTGCATTAGTTGTAGTTGTGTAGAGGACACTGAGAGCTTCCAAAAAATTCATTTCTCGAGTAAATCTAAGCACCCACTCAAATCTCATAGCAATATAAATATAATGGTGCCATACTGAATTAGTTGTAGTTGTGTAGAGGATGAAGAGAGCTTTCCAAAAATTCCTTTCTTGAGTAAATTCAAGCTCCTAGTCAAAAGTTATGGCCATATGAAGATTGGGGTGTCATACTAAATTAATTGTACTTGTGTAGAGGATGTTGAGAGCTTTCCAAAAAGTCCTTTCTTGATTAAATGCTAGCTCCAAGTAAAAATTTATGGCCATCTGAATATTAAGGTGTCATTCTACATTAGTCGTAGTTGGGTAGAGGATGCTAAGAGCTTTTCAAAAAGTCCTTCCTTTAGTAAAGACTTTCTTCCACTCAATATTTATGGCCATCTCAATATTGAGGTGCCATAGTGAATAAGTTGTAGTTGCTTAGAGGACGCTGAGAGCTTTCCAAAAATTCCTTTCTTTAGTAAATTTGAGCTCCCAGTCAATAGTTATGGCCACCTGAAGATTGGGGTGTCATGCTGAATTAGTCATACTTATGTAGAGGACATTGAGAGCATTCCAAAAGGTCCTTTCTTGAGTATATCCGATCTCCCAGTCAAACTTTATGGCCATCTGAAGATTGGGGTGTCATACTACATTAGTCATAGTTGTGTAGAGGATGCTAAGAGCTTTCCACAAAGTCCTCTCTTGAGTAAATCCGAGCTCCCTGTCAAAATTTATGGCCATGTAAATATTGGGGTGTAATATTGCACTAGTCATAGCTTTGTAGAGGACACTGAAAGCTTTCCAAAAAGTCCTTTCTTAAGTAAATCTGAGCTCCCAGTCAAAATTTATGGCCATCTAAAAATTGAGGTGTCATACTGCATTAGTCATAGTTGTGTAAAGGATGCTAAGAGCTTTGCAAAAATTATAATCTTTAGTAAATTCGATCTCCCAGTAAAAAATTATGGCCATCTGAAGATTGGGGTGTTATACTACATTAGTCATAGTTGTGTAGAGGATGCTAAAATATTTCCAAAAAGTCCTTTCTGGAGTAAATCCAAGCTCCTAGTCATAATTTATGGCAATCTGAAGATTGGGGTGTCATACTACATTAGTTCGTAGTTGTGTAGAGGATGCTAAGAGTTTTCCAAAAAGTACTTTCTTAAGTAACTCCGAGCTCCCTGTCAAAATTTATGGCCATCTAAAGATTATGGTGTCATACTACATTAGTCATAGTTGTGTAGAGGACGCTGAGAGCTTTCCAAAAAGTTCTGTCTTAAGTAAATCTAGGCTCCTAGTCAAAATTTATGGCCATCTAAAGATTGGGGTGCTATATTGTATTAGTCATAGTTGTGTAGAGAATGCTAAGAGCTCTCCAAAAAGTCATTGCATGAGTAAATCTGAGGTCCCAGTAAGAATTTATGGCCATCTGAAGATTGGGGTGTAATAGTACGTTAGTCATAGTTGTGTAGAGGATGCTGAGAGCTTTCTAAAAAGTCCTTTCCTAATTAAATATTAGCTCCCAATAAAAAAATTAATTCCATCTAAAGATTAGGGTGCCATACTACATTAAACGTAGTTGTGTAGAGGACGTTGAGAGTTTTCCGAAAAGTCCTTTCTTAAGTAAATCCATGCTCCTAGTCATAATTTATGGCCATCTAAATATTAGGGTGTTATATTGCATTAGCCGTAGTTGTGTAGAGGACGCTAAGAGATTTCCAAAATTTCCTTTCTTGTGTAAAACTGAGCTACTAGTATAAATTTATGGCCATCTGAAGATTGGGGTGTATTAGTTCATTAGTTGTAGCTGTGTAGAGGACACTAAGAGCTTTTCAAAAAGTCATTTCTTGATTAAATCCTAGTTCCAAGTAAAAATTTATGGCCATCTGAAGATTGGGGTGTCATACTGTGTTAGTTGTAGTTGTGTAGAGCTCGTTTAGATATTTTCAAAAACTCCTTTCCTGAGTAAATCTGAGCTCCCAGAAAAATTTTATGGCAATCTCAATATAAAGGTTCCATATTGAATATGTTGTAATTGTGTAGAGGACTATGAGAGCTTTCCAAAAAGTCCTTTCTTGAGTAAATTCGAGCTCCCAGTAAAAAGTTATGGCCATCTTAAGATAGCGATGTATTACTACATTAGTATTAGTTTTGTAGAGGCCACTAAAAACTTTCCAAAAAGTCCTTTATTAAGTAAATCCGAGCTCCCTATCAAAATTTATGGCCATCTAAATATTGCGGTGTCATACTATGTTGGTTGTAGTTGTGTAGAGGACACTGAGAGTTTTCCAAAAAGTCCTTTCTTTATTAAATCTGAGCTCCCTGTCCAAAGTTATGGCCATCTGAAGATTGAGGTGTCATACTGCATTAGTCTAAGTTGTGTAGAGAACGCTCAAAGCTATCCAAAAAGTCCTTTGTTGAGTAAATCTAAGCTCCCAATCATAATTTATCGTCATCTTAATATTTAGGTGTCATACTGCATTAGACTTAGTTAGGTAGAGAACGTTGAGAGATTTCCAAAAAGTTATTTCTTCAGTAAATTCAAGCTCATGGTAAAAAAATATTCCAATCTAAAGATTGTGGTGTAATAGTGCATTAGTCGTAGTTGTGAAAAGGATGCTGAGAGCTTTCAAAAAATTCCTTTCTTGAGTAAATCCAAGCTCCTAGTGAAAATTTAAGGCCATCTGAAGATTGCGGTGCCATACTACATTAGTCGTAGTTGTGTAGAGAACATTGAGAGCTCTCCTACAGTCCTTTCTTGAGTAAATCTGAGTTCCCATTTAAAATTTATGGCCATCTGATGATTGGGGTACCATATTGTATTAGTCGTAGTAGTGTAGAAGATGCTGAGAGCTTTCCGAAAAATCCTTCATAGAGTAATATCGAGCTCCCAGTAAAAATTTATGGCCATTGGGAGATCTAGGTGTCATACTACATTAGTCGTAGTTGTGTAGAGGACACTTAGAGATTTCCAAAAAGTCTTTTTTTGAGTCAATCTGAGCTCCTGGTCAAAAGTTATGGCCATCTGAAGATTGGGGTGCCATACTACATTAGTCATAGTTGTGAAGAGGATGTTAGTAAATTAGTCATAGTTGTGAAGAGCACATTAGTAAATTTGAGCTCCCAGTCAAAATTTATGGATATCTAAAGATTGGGGTTTCATACTCCATTAGTCGTAATTGTGTAGAAGACACTTAGAGCTTTCCAAAAAGTCCTTTCTTTAGTAAATCTGAGCTTCAAGTCAAAATGTATGACCATTATAAGATTGGCGTGCTATATTGCATTAGTCATAGTTGTGTATAGGACACTAAGAGCTTTCCAAAAATTCCTTCCATGAGTAAATCTGAGCTCCCAGTCAAAATTTATGGTGATATGAAGATTGGGGTGTCATAATGCATTATTCGTAGTTCTGTAGAAGGCGCTGAGAGCTTTCCAAAAATTCCTTTCTTAAGGAAATATGTGCTCCGAGTCAAAAGTTATGGCCATTTGACAATCTAGGAGTCATACTACATTATTTGTAGTTGTGTAGAGGACATTGAGAGCTTTCCAAAAAGTCCTTTCTTGAGTAAATCTGAGCTCCCAATCAAAATATATGGCCATCTAAAGATTATGGTAGTGTAGAGGACATTGAGAGATTTCCAAAAAGTCATTTCTTGAGTAAATTGAATCTCCTAGTCGTAATTTATGGCCATCTAAAGATTATGGTGCTATACTTCATTAGTCGTAGTTGTGTAGAGGACACTAAGAGCTTTCCAAATATTCTTTTCTTGTGTAAATCTGAGCTCCACGTAAAAATTTATGTCCATTTGAAGATTGGGGTGTAATAGTGCATTAGTCGTAGTTGTGTAGAGGATGCTGAGAGCTTTCCAAAAATTCCTCTCTTGAGTAAATTCAATCTCCCAATCAAAAGTTATGGTCATATGAATATTAGGGTGTCATATTGAACTAATTGTAGTTGTGTAGAGGATGCTGAGAGATTTCCAATAAGTTCTTTCTTGATTAAATATTAGCACCAACTCAAAAATTTTGGCCATCTGAAGATTGGTGTGTCATATTGAGTTAGTCATAGTTGTGTAGAGGACACTGAGAGCTTTCCAAAAGTCCTTTCTATAGTAAATTCGATCTCCCAATCAAAATTTATGGCCATCTCAATATTAGGGTGCCATACTGAATTATTTGTAGTTGTGTAGAGGACGCTAAGAGCTTTCAAAAAAATCCTTTCTTGATTAAATTTGAGGTCCCAGTCAAAATTTATGTCCACCTAAAAATTAGGGTGTCATAATGCATTAGTGGTAGTTGTGTACAACACGTTGAGAACTTTCCAAAAATTCCTTTCTTCAGTAAATCTGAGCTCCCAGTCAAAATTTATAGCCATCTAAATATTGGGGTGCCATATTGCATTAGTCGTAGTTGTGAAGAGGATACTGAGAGATTTCCAAAAAGTGCTTTCTTGAGTAAATTCGAGCTCCCAGTCAATTGTTATGGACATATGAAGATTAGGGTGTCATACTGCATTAGTTGTAGTTGTGTAGAGGATGCTGAGAGCTTTCCAAAAAATTATTTCTAGACTAAATCTAGGATCCCAGTCAAAATTTAAGGCCATCTGACGATTGGTGTGGCATACTGCATTAGTTGTAGTTGTATAGAGGACACTGAGAGCTTTCCAAAACGTCCTTTCTTGAGTAAATTTGAGCTCTGAGTCAAAATTTATGGCCATATGAAGATTGTGGTGTCATAATGCATTAGTTGTAGTTGTGTAGAGGACGCTTACAGATCTCCAAAAAGTCTTTTCTTGAGTAAATCTTAGCTCCCAGTGAAAATTTATGGCCATCTAAATATTGGGGTGCCATACTGCATTAGTCGTAATTGTGTAGAGTACATTTAGAGCTTTCCAAAAATTTCTTTCTTGAGTAAATCCGAGCTACTAGTCATAATTTATGGCCATTTAAAGATCGAGGTGTCATATTGCATTAGTCGTAGTTGTGTAGAGGACGCTAAGAGATTTCAAAAAATTTGTTTGTTATGTAAATCTAAGCTGCACATTAAAATTTATGTCCATCACAAGATTGGGGTGTAATAGTGCATTAGTCGTAGTTGTGTAGAGGATGCTGAGAGCTTTCCAAAAAGTCCTTTCTTGAGTAAATTCGAGTTCTTAGTCAAAATTTATGGCGACTGGAAGATCTGAGTGTCATACTACATTAGTCATAGTTTTGTAGAGGATGTTGAGAGCTTTCCAAAAGATCCTTTCTTGCCTAAATCTGAGCTCCCAGTAAAATTTATGGCCATCTGAAGATTAGGGTGCCATACTACATTAGTCATACTTGTGAAGAAGATGCTGAGAGCTTTTTAAAAATTCCTTTGTTTAGTAAATTCATGCTCCCAGTCAAAATTTGTGGACATATGAAGATTGGGGTGTCATACTGCATTAGTCGTAATTGTGTAGAAGACGCTGAGAGATTTTGAAAAATTCCTTTAGAGTAAATCCAAGCTCCGAGCACAAATTTATGGTGATCTAAAGATTTGGGTGCCATATTGCATTAGTTATAGTTGTGTGGAGGACACTTAGAGCATTCCAAAAAGTCCTTTCTTGAGTAAATCTGAGCTCCCAAAAAAAAATTATGGCAATATGGAAATTTAGGTGTCATAATGAATTATTTGTAGTTTTGTAGAGGATGCTGAGAGCTTTCCAAAAAGTCCTTTCTGAAGAAAATTTGAGCTCTCAGTCAATAGTCATGGACACTTGAAGATCTGGGTGTCATACATCATTAGTCATAGTTTTTAGACGATACTGAGAGCTTTCCAAAAAGTCCTTTCTTGAGTAAATTTGAGCTCCCAGTCAAAATTAATGGCCATATGAAGATTCGGGTGCCATACTACATTAGTTGTAGTTACGTAGAGGACGTTGAGAGCTTTTCAAAAATTCCTTTCTTGAGTAAATCTGAGCTCTCTGTCATAATTTATGGCCATCTAAAGATTGGGGTGTCATACTGCATTAGTCTTAGTTGTGTAGAGGATGCTGAAAGCTTTCCAAAAGTCCTTTTTAAATTAAATCTGAGCTCCCAATCAAAATTTGTGGCTATCTGAAGATATTTGTATCATACTCCATTAGTCTTAGTTATTTAGAGCACGTTGAGATCTTTCCAAAAAGTCCTTTCTTTAGTAAATTTGAGCTCCCAGTCAAAAATTACGGCTATCCAAAGATTGTGTTGTCATACTTAAATAATTGTAGTTGTGTAGAGGACGTTGAGAGATTTTGAAAAATTCATTTCTTGAATAAATCCGAGCTCCCACTAAAAATTTATGGCCATCTCAATATTAGGGTGCCATATGTAATTAGTTCTAGTTGTGTAGAGGACAATGAGAGCTTTCCAACAAGTCTTTTCTTGAGTAAATTAGAACTCCCACTCAAAACTTATGGCCAAATGAAGATTGGGGTGTCATACTCAACTAATCATAGTTGTGTAGAGGATGCTGGGAGATTTCCCAAAATTCCTTTCTTGAGTAAATTCAAATTCCCAGTCAAAATTTAAGGACATTGGAAGATCTAGGTGTCAAACTATATTAGTCCTAGTTGTGTAGAGGAGGCTGAGAGATTTCCATAAAGTCCTTTCTTGAGTAAATCCAAGCTCTGACTAAAAATTTATGGCCATCTCAATATTAGGGTGCCATACTGAATTAGTTGTAGTTGTGTAGAGGACACTGAGAGCTTTCCAAAAATTCCTTTCTTGAGTAAATTAAAGCTCCCAGTAAAACGTTATGTCCACCTGAAGATTGGGGTGACATATTGAATTAGTCATAGTTATGTAGACGACGCTGAGAGAATTCCAAAATGTCCTTTCTTGAGTATATACGAGCTCCCAGTAAAAAGTTATGACCATCTAAAGATTGGGGTATCATACTACAGTAGTCATAGTTTAAAAGAGGACACTAAGAGCTTTCAAAAAATTCCTTTCTTGAGTAAATATGAGCTCCTAGTCAATATTTATGGTCGTCTAAATATTGCGGTGCCATATTACGTTAGTTATAGTCATGTAGAGGATTTTGAGAGCTTTCTAAAAAGTCCTGTCTTGATTAAATCCTAGCACCAAGTCAAAATTTATGGCCATCTGAAGATTAGGGTGTCATACTAAATTAATTGTAGTTTTGTAGAGGATGCTGAGAGATTTCCAAAAAATCATTTCTTGAATAAATTTGAACTCCCAATCAAAATTTATGGCCACCTGAAGATTGCGGTGTCATAATGCATTAGTCGTAGTTGTGTAGAGGATGCTAAGAGCTTTCAAAAAGTCCTTTCCTTAGTAAATTTGAGCTCCCGGTCAAAATTTATGGGCATATGAAGATTGGGGTGTCATACTGTATTAGTCATAGTTGTGTAGAGGATGCTGAGATCTTTCCAAAATGTTCTTTCTAGAGTAAATCCAAGCTCCCAGTCAAAAATTATGGCCATATGAAAATTTGACTATCATACTTCATTAGTTTTAGTTGTGTAGAGGACGCTAAAAGCTTTCCAAAAAGTCCTTTCTTTAGTAAATCCGATCTTCTAGTCAAAATTTATGGTCATCTCAATATTAGGGTGTTATATTGAATTAGTTGTAGTTGTCTAGAGGACATTGAGAGCTTTCCAAAAAATCATTTCTTGAGTAAATTCGAACTCCCAGTCAAAATTTATGGCCACCTGAAGATTGGGGTGTCATATTGCATTAGTCATAGTTGAATAGAGGACAATGAGAGAATTCCAAAATGTCATTTCTTGAGAAAACATGAGCTCGCAGTCAAAGTTTATAGCCATCTAAATATTGGAGTGCCATATTGCATTAGTTATAGTTGCGTAGAGGATTATGAGAGTTTTCGAAAAATTCATTTCTTGAGTAAATTTGAGCTAACATTCAAAATTTATGGCATCTTCAGATTTGGTTGTCATACTGCATTAGTTGTAGTTGTGTAGAAGACGCCAAGAGCTTTCCAAAAAGTCCTTTCTAAAGTAAATCTAAGCTATCAGTCAAAATTTATGGCCATTTGATGATTGGGGTGCTATAATGCATTAGTTGTAGTTGTGTAGGGGATGCTGAGAGCTTCCCAAAAAGTCCTTTCTTGAGTGAATCTGAGCACCCAGTCAAAATTTATGGCCATATGAAGATTGGGGTCTCATAAAGCATTAGTCATAGTTGTGTAGAGGATGCTGAAAGATTTCCAAAAAGTCTTTTCTTGAGTAAATTGGAGCTCCCAATCATAAGTAATGGCCATTTGAAGATCTGGGTGTCATACTACACTAGTCGTAGTTGTGTAGAGGATGCTGAGTGCTTTCCAAAAAGTCTTTTATAGAGTAATTTTGAGATCCTAGTCAAAAGTTATGGACATCTGAAGATTTGGATGCCATACTGCATTAGTCGTAGTTGTGTAGAGGACATTGATAGCTTTCCCAAAAGTCCTTTCTTGAGTAAATCCTAGCTACCACTCAAAATTAATGGCCATCTGGAGATTGGGGTGTCATTCTGCATTACTCATAGTTGTGTAGAGAATGCTGAGAGCTTTCCAAAAAGTCCTTTGTTTAGTAAATTTGAGCTCCAATACAAAAATTATGGACATATGAAGATTGTGGTGTCATAGTGCATTACTCATAATTGTGTGGAAGACAGTGAGAGCTTTTCAAAAATTCCTTTCTTGAGTAAATCCGAGCTCCGAATCAAAATTTATGGCCATTTAAAGATTGGGTTGCCATATTGAATTAGTCGTAATTGTGTAGAGGATGTTGAGAGCTTTCTGAAAAGTCCTTTCTTAAGTAAATCCATGCTCCTAGTCACAATTTATGGCCATCTAAATATTGGGGTGTCATACTGCATTAGCCGTAGTTGTGTAGAGGACACTAAGAGGTTTCGAAAAATTCCTTTCTTGTGTAAAACCGAGCTACCAGTATAAATTTATGGCCATCTGAAGATTGGGGTGTAATAGTTAATTAGTTGTAGTTGTGTAGAGGACACTGAGAGATTTCCAAAAAGTCATTTCCTGATTAAATACTAGTTCCAAGTCAAAATTTATGGCCATCTGAAGATTTGGGTGTCATACTACGTTAGTCGTAGTTGTGTAGAGCACGTTAAGAGATTTTCAAAAAATCCTTTCCTGAGTAAATCCAAGCTCCCAGTAAAAATTTATGGCCATCTCAATATTAAGGTGGCATATTGAATATGTTGTAATTGTGTAGAGGATAGTGAGAGCTTTCCAAAAAGTCCTTTCTTGAGTAAATTCGAGCTCCCAGTCAAAAGTTATGGCCTTCTTAAGATAGCGATGTCATACTACATTAGTATTAGTTGTGTAGAGGTCATTGAAATCTTTCCAAAAAGTCCTTTCTTGAGGAAATCCAAGCTCCGTGTCAAAATGTATCGCCATCTAAATATTGAGGTGTCATACTGTGTTAGTTGTAGTTGTGTAGAGGACACTGAGAGTTTTCCAAAAAGTCCTTTTTTAGTAAATCTGAGCTCCCTGTTCAAAATTATGGCCATCTGAAGATTGGGGTGCCGTACTGGATTAGTATAAGTTGTGTAGAGCACACTGAAAGCTATTCAAAATTCCTTTGTTGAGTAAAATTGAGCTCCCAGTCATAATTTATGGCCATCTTAAGATTTAGGTGTCATACTGCATTAGACTCAGTTATGTAGAGGATGCTGAGAGATTTCCAAAAAGTTATTTCTTCAGTAAATTCGAGCTCATGGTAAAAAATTATGGCCATCTAAAGATTGGGGTGTAATAATGCATTAGTTGTAGTTGTGTAAAGGATGCTGAGAGCTTTCAAAAAAGTCCTTTCTTGAGTAAATCCAAGCTCCCAGTGAAAATTTATGGCCATCTGAAGATTGTGGTGCCATACTACATTAGTCATAGTTGTGTAGAGAACGTTGAGAGCTCTCCCAAATGTCCTTTCTTGAGTATATATAAGGTTTCATTTAAAATTTATGGCCATCTGATGATTGGGGTGTCATACTGTATTAGTCGTAATTGTGTAGAAGACACTGAGAGATTTTCGTAAAATCCTTCATAGAGTAATATCGAGATCCCAGTAAAAATTTATGGCCATTGGAAGATCTAGGTGTCATACTACATTAGTCGTAGTTGTGTAGAGGACACTTAGAGATTTCCAAAAAGTCTTTTCTTGAGAAAATCTGAGCTCCCTGTCAATAGTTATGGCCATCTGAAGATTGGGGTGCCATATTACATTAGTCATAGTTGTGAAGAGGACGTTGAGAGCTTTCCAAAATTTCCTTTCGAGAGTAAATTCGAGCTCCCAGTCAAAATTTATGGATATCTTAAGATTGGGGTGTCATAATGCATTAGTCGTAGTTATGTAGAAGATGTTGAGAGCTTTCCAAAAAGTCCTTTCTTAACGAAATATGTGCTCCGAGTCAAAAGTTATGGCCATTTGAAGATCTGATTGTCATACTACATTAGTTCTAGTTGTGTAGAGGACATTGAGAGCTTTCAAAAAAGTCCTTTCTTGAGTAAATATAAATTCCCAATCAAAATATATGGCCATCTGAAGATTTGGGTGCTATACTACATTAGTCGTAGTTGTGTAGAGGATGCTGAGAGCTTTCCAAAAAGTCCTTTCTATAGTAAATCCGATCTCCCACTCAAAATTTATGGCCATCTTAATATTAGGGTGCCATACTAAATTAGTTGTAGTTGTGTAGAGGACGCCAAGAGCTTTCCAAAAAATCCTTTCTTGAGTAAATTCGTTGTCTTATTCAAAATTTATGTCCACCTAAAAGTTGGGGTGTCATAATGCATTAGTGGTAGTTGTGTACAACACGCTAAGAACTTTCCAAAAATTCCTTTCTTCAGTAAATGTGAGCTCCTAGTCAAAATTTATAGCCATCTAAATATTGGGGTGCCATATTGCATTAGTTGTAGTTGTGAAGAGGATACTGAGAGCTTTCAAAAAATTGCTTTCTTGAGTAAATTTGAGCTCCCATTCAATTGTTATGGACATATAAAGATTAGGGTTTCATACTGCATTAGTTATAGTTGTGTAGAGGATGCTGAGAGCTTTCCAAACGTTTCTTTTTAAACTAAATTTGAGATCCCAGTCAAAATTTATGGCCATCTGACGATTGGTGTGCCATACTACATTAGTTGTAGTTGTAAAGAGGACGATGAGAGCTTTCCAAAAAGTCCTTTTTTGAGTAAATTCGAGCTCTGGGTCAAAATTTATGGCCATATGAAGATCGTGGTGTCATAATGCATTCGTTGTAGTTGTGTAGAGGATGCTTACAGATCTCCAAAAGTCCTTTATTGAGTAAATCTTAGCTCCCACTCAAAATTTATGGCCATCTAAATATTGGGGTGACATACTGCATTAGTCGTAATTGTGTAGAGGATGTTTAGAGCTTTCCAAAAAGTTTTTTCTTGAGTAAATCCGAGCTCCCAGTCAAAATTTATGGCCATTTAAAGATTGGGATGTCATATTGCATTAGTCGTGGTTGTGTAGAGGACGTTGATAGCTTTCAAAAATTTTGTTTCTTGTGTAAATATGAACTACACATTAAAATTTATGTCCATCACAAGATTGGGGTGTAATAGTGCATTAGTCATAGTTATGTAGAGGATGTTGAGAGCTTTCCAAAAAGTCCTTTCTTGAGTAAATTCGAGTTCCTAGTCAAAATTTATGGCCACTGAAAGATCTGAGTGTCATACTACATTAGTCGTAGTTGTGTAGAGGATACTGAGAGCTTTCATAAAAATACTTTCTTTCCTAAATCCTAGCTCCCAGTAAAAATTTATGGCCATCTGAAGATTGGGGTGCCATACTACATTAGTCGTAACTTGTGAAGAGGATGCTGAGAAATTTTTAAAAAGTCCTTTGTTTAGTACATTCTTGTTCCCAATCAAAATTTGTGGACATCTGAAGATTGGGATGTCATACTACATTAGTCATAATTGTGTAGAAGATGTTGAGATATTTTGAAAATTTCCTTCAGAGTGAATTTGAGCTCAGAGCAGAAATTTATGGCGATCTAAGGATTTGGGTGCCATATTGCATTAGTCGTAGTTATGAAGAGGACACTTAGAGCATTCCAAAATGTCCTTTCTTAAGTAAATCTGAGCTCCAAGAAAAACTTTATGGCCATATGGAAATTGGGGTGTCATAATGCATTATTTGTAGTTCTGTAGAGAATGCTGATAGCTTTCCAAAAAGACCTTTCTGAAGAAAATTTGAGCTCTTAGTCAAAAGTTATGGCCATTCGAAGATCTGGGTGTCATACTTCATTATTCATAGTTTTGTAGAGGACGATGAGAGCTTTCCAAAAAGTCCTTTCCTGAGTAAGTTTGAGCTCCCAATTAAAATTAATGGCCATATGAAGATTGGGGTGCCATACTACATTAGTCGTAGTTATGTAGAGGACATTGAGAGCTTTCCAAAAAGTCCTTTCTTGAGTAAACCTGAGCTCTCGGTCATAATTTATGGCCATCTAAAGATTGGGGTGTCATACTGCATTAGTCGTAGTTGTGTAGAGGATGCTAAGAGCTTTCCAAAAAGTCCTTTTTCAATTAAATCTTAAGATATTTACATCATACTAAATTAGTCTTAATTGTTTAGAGCACGTTGGGAGCTTTCCAAAAAGTCCTTTCTTGAGTAAATTCAAGCTCCCGGTCAAAAATTATGGCCATCCAAAGATTGGGGTGTCATACTTAAATAGTTGTAGTTGTGTAGAGGACGTTGAGAGATTTCAAAAAAGTAATTTCTTCAGCAAATCCGAGCTCCCACTCAAACTTTATGGCCATCTCAATATTAGGGTTCCATACTTAATTTGTTGTAGTTGTGTAGAGGACACTAAGAGCTTTCTAAGAAGTCTTTTCTTTAGTAAATTAGAACTCCCACTCAAAACTTATGGCCATATGAAGATTGGGGTGTCATACTGAATTAATCGTAGTTGTGTAGAGGATGCTGGGAGCTTTCTCAAAATTTATTTCTTGAGTAAATTCGAGTTCCCAGTCAAAAGTTAAGGGCATTGGAATATTTAGGTTTCATACTATATTAGTCGTAGTTGTGTAGAGGACGCTAAGAGATTTCCATAAAGTCCTTTCTTGAGTAAATCCAAGCTCGAACTAAAAATTTATGGCCATCTCAATATTAGGGTGCCATACTGAATTAGTTTTAGTAGTGTAGAGGACACTGAGAGCTTTCCAAAAATTCCTTTCTTGAGTAAATTAAAGCTCCCAGTAAAACGTTATTTCCACCAGAAGATTGGGTTGTCATATTGAATTAGTCATAGTTTTGTAGAGAACGCTGAGAGCATTCCAAAAAGTCCTTTCTTGAGTATATACGAGCTCCCAGTAAAACGTTATGACCACCTAAAGATTGGGGTATCATACTATAGTAGTTATAGTTTAATAGAGGACACTGAGAGCTTTCAAAAAAGTCCTTTCTTGAGTAAATATGAGCTCCCAGTCAATATATATGGTCATCTAAATATTGCGATGCCATATTACGTTAGTTATAGTTGTGTAGATGATTCTGAGAGCTTTCTAAAAATTCCTATCTTTATTAAATTCTAGTACCACGTCAAAATTTATGGCCATCTAAACATTAGGGTGTCATAATGAATTAATTGTAGTTGTGTAGAGGATGCTGAGAGATTTCCAAAAAATCATTTCTTGAATAAATTTGAGCTCCCAGTCAAAATTTGTGGCCACATCAAGATTGTGGTGTCATAACGTATTAGTCGTAGTTGTGTAGGGGATGCTAAGAGCTTTACAAAAAGTCCTTTCCTGAGTAAATTTGAGCTTCCCATCAAAATTTATGGGCATATGAAGATTGGGGTGTCATACTGTATTAGTTGTAGTTGTGTAGAGGATGCTGAGATCTTTCCAAAAAGTTCTTTCTAGATTAAATCCAAGCTCCCAGTCAGAAATTATGGCTATCTAAAAATTGGGGTGTCATACTGCATTAGTTTTAGTTGTGTAGAGGATGCTAAAAGCTTTCGAAAAAGTCATTTCTTTAGTAAATCCGATCTTCCAGTCAAAATTTATGGCCATCTCAATATTAGCATGTCATACTGAATTAGTTGTAGTTGTGTAGAGGACGCTAAGAGTTTTCCAAAAAATCATTTCTTGAGTAAATTCGAGCTCTCAGTCAAAATTTATGGCCACCTGAAGATTGGGGTGTCATAATGCATTATTCATACTTGTGTAGAGGATGCTGAGAGCTTTCAAAAAAGTCCTTTCTTGAGTAAATTCGAGCTTCCATTCAAAATTTATGGGGATATTAAGATTGGGTTGTCATAATGTATTAGTCTTAGTTTTGTAGAGGATGCTGAGAGCTTTCTAAAAAGTTCTTTCTAGAGTAAATCCAAGCACCCAGTCAAAAATTATGGCCATCTAAAAATTGGAGTGTCATACTGCATTAGTTTTAGTTGTGTAGAGGACGTTGAGAACTTTCCAAAAAGTCCTTGAGTAAATTTAAGCTAGCATTCAAAAGTTATGGCCATCTAAAGATTGGGGTGTTATATTGAAAAGGTCATAGTAGTGTAGAGGACGTTGAGAGCTTTCCAAAAAGTGATTTCTTTACTAAATCCGAGCTCCCAGTCAAAATTTATTGTAATTTGAACATTGGGGTATCATACTACATTAGTCATAGTTGAATAGAGGACACTGCGAGCATTCCAAAAAGTCCTTTCTTGAGTAAATATGAGCTCCCAGTCAAAATTTATGGCCATCTAAATATTGGAGTGCCATATTTCATTAGTTATAGTTGTGTAGAGGATTCTGAGAGTTTTCGAAAAATTCTTTTCTTGAGTAAATTCGAGCTAACATTCAAAATTTATGGGCATCTTTAGATTGGGTTGTCATACTGCATTAGTCGTAGTTGTGTAGAATACGCTAAGAGCTTTCCAAAAATTCCTTTCTAAAATAAATCTAAGGTACCAGTTAGAATTTATGGCCATTTGACGATTAGGGTGCTATAATGCATTAGTTGTAGTTGGTTAGAGGATGTTGAGAGCTTCCCAAAAAGTCCTTTCTTGAGTAAATCTAAGCTCCCAGTCAAAATTTATGGCCATATGAAGATTGGGGTCTCATAATGCATTAGTCATAGTTGTGTAGACGATGCTGAGAGATTTTCAAAAAGTCTTTTATTGATTAAATTCGAGCTCCCAGTCATAAGTAATGGCCATTTGAAGATCTGGGTGTCATACTACACTAGTTGTAGTCATGTAGAGGATGTTGAGAGCTTTCCAAAAAGTCTTTTATAGAGAAATTTTGAGCTCCTAGTCAAGAGTTATGGACATCGGAAGATTTGGGTGCCATACTACATTAGTTGTAGTTGTGTAGAGGACATTGATAGCTTTCCCAAAAGTCCTTTCCTTAGTAAATTCTTGCTACCACTCAAAATTTATGGCCATTTAAAGATTGGGGTGTCATTCTGAATTACTCGTAGTTGTGTAGAGAATGCTAAGAGCTTTCCAAAAAGTCCTTTGTTTAGTAAATTTGATCTCCTATATAAAAATTATGGACATCTGAAGATTGTGGTGTCATACTGCATTACTAGTAATTTTGTAGAAGATGTTGAGAGCTTTTCAAATAGTCCTTTCATGAGTAAATCAGAGCTCCGAGACAAAATTTATAGCCATCTAAAGATTGGGTTACCATATTAAATTAGTCGTAGTTATGTAGAGGATGCTTAAAGCTTTCTAGAAGTCCTTTCTTTAGTAAATCCGAGCTCCTAGTCAAAATTTACTGCCATATGAAGATATGGGTATCATAATGTATTAGTCATTGTTGTGTAGAGCATGCTAAGAGATTTCAAAAAAGTCTTTTCTTAAGGAAATTCGAGCTCCTAGTAAAACATTCAGGTCATTTAAAGATATGGATGTCATACAACATTAGTTGTAGTTGTGTAGAGGACGCTGAGAGCTTTCCAAAAAGTCATTTCTTGATTAAATCCTAGTTCCAAGTCAAATTTTATGGCCATCTGAAGATTGGGTTGTCATACTGCATTAGTTGTAGTTGTGTAGAGCATGTTTAGAGATTTTCATAAACTACTTTCCTGAGCAAATCTGAGCTCTGAGTAAAAATTTCTAGCCATCTCAATATAAAGGTGCCATAGTGAATATGTTGTAATTGTGTAGAGGACAATGAGAGCTTTCCAGAACATCCTTTCTTGAGTAAATTTGAGCTCCCAGTCAAAATTTATGGCCATCTTAAGATAGTGATGTCATACTACATTAGTATTAGTTGTTTAGAGGCCGCTGAAAGCTTTCTAAAAAGTCCTTTCTTGAGTAAATCCGAGCTCCCTGTCAAAATTTATGGCCATCTAAATATTGAGGTGTCATACTGCGTTAGTTGTAGTTATGTAGAGGACACTGAGAGTTTTCCAAAAAGTCATTTCTTTAGTAAATCTGAGCTTCCTGTCCAAAATTATGGCCATCTGAAGATTGGGGTGTTATACTGCATTAGTCTAAGTTTTGTACAACACTCTGAAAGCTATCCAAAAATTCCTTTCTTGAGTAAATCCAAGCTCCCAGTCATAATTTATTGCGATCTTAAGATTTAGGTGTCATACTAAATTAGACATAGTTATGTAGAGGATGCTGAGTGATTTCCAGAAATTTATTTCTTGAGTAATAGTAAAAACTTATGGCCATCTAAAGATTGGTGTGTAATAGATCATTAGTCGTAGTTGTGTAAATGATGCTGAGAGCTTTCAAAAAAGTCCTTTCTTGAGTAAATCCAAACTCCCAGTGAAAATTTATGGCATCTGAAGATTTTGGTGCCATACTACATTAGTCATAGTTGTCTAGAAAACGTTGAGAGATCTCCTAAAAGTCCTTTCTTGAGTAAATCCGAGCTCCCATATAAAATTTATGACCATCTGATGATTGGGGTAGCATAATGTATTAGTCGTAGTTGTGTAGAAGATGCTGAGAGCTTTCCAAAAAATCCTTCATAGAGTAATATCGAGCTCCCAGTAAAAATTTATGGCCATTGGAAGATCTAGGTGTCATACTACATTAGTCATAGTTGTGTAGATGACACTTAGAGATTTCCAAAAAGTCTTAATTTGAGTAAACATGAGCTCCCAGTAAAAATTTACGGCCATCTTAAGATTTGGGTGCCATACTACATTAGTCATAGTTGTGAAGAGGACGTTGAGAACTTTCCAAAATGTCCTTTTGAGAGTAAATGTGAGCTCCCAGTCAAAATTTATGGATATCTGAAGATTGGGGTGTAATTGTGTACAAGATGCTTAGAGCTTTCCAAAAATTTCTTTCTTGAGTAAATCTGAGCTCTGAGTCAAAATGTATGGCCATTTCAAAATTGGGGTGCCATATTGCATTAGTCATAGTTGTGTATAGGACACTAAGAGCTTTCCGAAAAGTCCTTTCATGAGTAAATTTGAGCTCCCAGTCAAAATTTATGGCCATATGAAGATTGGGGTGTCATAACACATTATTCATAGTTGTGTAGAAGATGCTGAGAGATTTCCAAAAAGTCCTTTCTTAAGGAAATATGTGCTCCGAGTCAAAAGTTATGGCCATTTGAAGATTTGGGTGTCATACTACATTAGTTGTAGTTGTGTAGAGGATATTGAGAGCTTTCCAGAAAGTCCTTTCTTGAGTAAATCAGAGCTCCCAATCAAAATATATGGCCATCTAAAGATTGGGGTGCTATACTGCATTAGTCATAGTTGTGTATATGACGTTGAGAGATTTCCAAAAATTCCTTTCTTGAGTAAATCCAATCTCCCAGTCGTAATTTATGGCCATCTAAAGATTATGGTGCTATACTTCATTAGTCGTAGTTGTGTAGAGGACGCTAAGAGATTTCCAAATATTCCTTTCTTGTCTAAATCCAAGCTCCACATAAAAAATTATGTCCATTTGAATATTTAGGTGTAATAGTGCATTAGTCGTAGTTTTGTAGAGGACGTTGAGAGCTTTCCAAAAATTCCTTTCTTGAGTAAATTCAATCTCCCAATCAAAAGTTATGGCCATATGAAGATTGGGGTGTCATATTAAACTAATTGTAGTTGTCTAGAGGATGCTGAGAGCTTTCCAAAAAGTCCTTTCTCGATTAGATTTCCAAAAAGTCCTTTCTTAAGGAAATATGTGCTCCGAGTCAAAAGTTATGGCCATTTGAAGATTTGGGGGTGCTACATTACAAGAACTACATTAGTTGTAGTTGTGTAGAGGATAGTTTGAGATATTGAGAGCTTTCCAGAAAGTCCTTTCTTGAGTAAATCAGAGCTCCCAATCAAAATATATGGCCATCTAAAGATTGGGGTGTAAATCTATACTGCATTAGTCATAGTTGTGTATATGACGTTGAGAGATTTCCAAAAATTCCTTTCTTGAGTAAATCCAATCTCCCAGTCGTAATTTATGGCCATCTAAAGATTATGGTGCTATACTTCATTAGTCGTAGTTGTGTAGAGGACGCTAAGAGATTTCCAAATATTCCTTTCTTGTCTAAATCCAAGCTCCACATAAAAAATTATGTCCATTTGAATATTTAGGTGTAATAGTGCATTAGTCGTAGTTTTGTAGAGGACGTTGAGAGCTTTCCAAAAATTCCTTTCTTGAGTAAATTCAATCTCCCAATCAAAAGTTATGGCCATATGAAGATTGGGGTGTCATATTAAACTAATTGTAGTTGTCTAGAGGATGCTGAGAGCTTTCCAAAAAGTCCTTTCTCGATTAAATACTAGCACCAAGTCAAAAATTATGGCCATCTGAAGATTAGTGTGTCATATTGCATTAGTCGTAGTTGTGTAGATGACACTTAGAGATTTCCAAAAAGTCTTTTTTTGAGTAAATATGAGCTCCCAGTAAAAATTTATGGCCATCTGAAGATTGGGGTGCCATACTACATTAGTCATAGTTGTGAAGAGGATGTTGAGAACTTTCCAAAACGTCCTTTCGAGAGTAAATTTGAGCTTCCAGTCAAAATTTATGGATATCTGAAGATTGGGGTGTCATACTGCATTAGTCGTAATTGTGTACAAGACGCTTAGAGCTTTCCAAAAATTCCTTTCTTGATTAAATCCGAGCTCCGAGTCAAAATGTATGGCCATTTCAGGATTGTGGTGCCATATTGCATTAGTCGTAGCTGTGTATAGGACACTAAGAGCTTTCCGAAAAGTCATTTCATGAGTAAATATGAGCTCCCAGTCAAAATTTATGGCCATATGAAGATTGGGGTATCATAATGCATTAGTCATAGTTGTGTGGAAGATGCTAAGAGATTTCCAAAAAGTCCTTGCTTAAGAAAATATGTGCTTCGAGTCAAAAGTTATGGCGATTTGAAGATCAGAGTGTTATACTACATTTGTTGTAGTTGTGTAGAGGACATTGAGAGATTTCCAAAAAGTCCTTTCTTGAGTAAATCTGAGCTCCCAATCAAAATATATGGCCATCTAAAGATTGGGGTGCTATACTGCATTACTCATAGTTGTGTACAGGACGTTGAAATATTTCAAAAAAGTCATTTCTTAAGTAAATCCAATCTCCCAGTCATAATTTATGGCCATCTAAAGATTATGGTGCTATAGTTCATTAGTTGTAGTTGTGTAGAGGATGCTAATAGCTTTCCAAATATTCCTTTCTTGTGTAAATCCAAGCTCCACATAAAACATTATGTCCATTTGAAGATTGAAGTGTAATAGTGCATTAGTCGTAGTTGTGTAGAGGACATTGAGAGCTTTCCGAAAATTCCTTTCTTGAGTAAATTCAATCTCCCAATCAAAAGTTATGGCCATATGAAGATTGGGGTGTCATATTAAAATAATTGTAGTTGTGTAGAGGATGCTGAGAGCTTTCCAAAAATTCCTTTCTTGATTAAATACTAGCACCAAGTCAAAATTTATGGCCATCTGAAGATTGGTGTGTCATATTGCATTAGTCGTAGTTGTGTAGAGGATGCTGAGCGATTTCCAAAAGTCCTTTCTATAGTAAATCCGATCTCCCAGTCAAAATTTATGGCCATCTCAACATTAGGGTGCCTTACTAAATTAGATGTAGTCTTGTAGAGGACGCCGAGAGCTTTCCAAAAAATTCTTTCTTGAGTAAATTCGAGGTCCCATTCAAAAATTTTGTCCACCTAAAAATTGGGGTGTCATAATGCATTAGTGGTAGTTGTGTATAGGACGCTGAGAACTTTCCAAAAATTCCTTTCTTAAGTAAATCTAAGCTCCCAGTCAAAATTTATAGCCATATAAATATTGGAGTGTCATACTGCATTAGTTGTAGTTGTGTAGAGGATGTTAAGAACTTTCCAAAATTTTCTTTCCAGACTAAATTTGAGATCCTAGTCAAAATTTATGACCATCTAACGATTGGTGTGCCATACTGCATTAGTTGTAGTTGTATAGAGGATGCTGAGAGATTTCCAAAAAGTCCTTTCTTGAGTAAATTTGAGCTTTGAGTCAAAATTTATGGCCATATGAAGATTGTGGTGTCATAATGCATTAGTTGTAGTTGTGTAGAGGACGCTGAGAGCATTCCAAAAAGTCCTTTCTTGAGTATATACGAGATCCTAGTAAAAAGTTATGACCATCTAAAGATTGAGGTATCATACTACAATAGTCATAGTTTAATAGAGGACAATGAGAGATTTCAAAATAGTCCTTTCTTGAGTAAATCTGAGCTCCCAGTCAATATTTATGGTCGTCTAAATATTGTGGTGCCATATTGCATTAGTTATAGTCGTGTAGAAGATTCTGAGAGCTTTTTAAAAAGTCCTGTCATGATTAAATCCTAGCACCATGTCAAAATTTATGGCCATCAGAAGATTAGGGTGTCATACTAAATTAATTGTAGTTGTGTATAGGACTCTGAGAAACTTCCAAAAAAATATTTCTTGAATAAATTTGAGGTCCCAGTCAAAATTTATGGCCACCTGAAGATTGTGGTTTCATAATGCATTAGTCATAGTTGTGTAGAGGATGCTGAGAGCTTTCCAAAAAGTCCTTTCTCGAGTAAATTTGAGCTCCCGGTCAAAATTTATGGGCAGATGAAGATTGGGGTGTCATACTGTATTAGTCATAGTTGTGTAGAGGATGCTGACATCTTTCCAAAAAGTTCTTTCTAGAGTAAATCCAAGTTCCCAGTACAAAATTATGGTCATCTCAAAATTGGGGTGTCATACTACATTAGTTTTAGTTGTGTAGAGGATGCTAAAAGCTTTCCAAAACGTCCTTTCTTTAGTAAATCCGATCTTCCAGTCAAAATTTATGCCCATCTCAATATTAGGGTGTCATACTGAATTAGTTGTAGTTGTGTAGAGGACATTGAGAGCTTTCCAAAAAATCATTTCTTGAGTAAATTCAAGCTCCCACTCAAAATTTATGGTCACCTAAATATTGGGATGTCATAATGCATTAGTCCTACTTGTGTAGAGGATGCTGAGAGCTTTCCAAAAAGTCCTTTTTTGAGTAAATTCGAGCTCCCATTCAAAACATATGGGCATATTAAGATTGGGGTGTCATACTGTACTAGTTATAATTGTGTAGAGGATGCTAAGAGCTTTCCAAAAAATTATTTCTAGAGTAAATACAAGCACCCAGTCAAAAATTATGGCCATCTAAAAATTACAGTGTCATACTACATTAGTTTTAGTTGTGTTGAAGACGTTGAAAGCTTTCCAAAAAGTCCTTGAGTAAATTCAAGCTCCGAGTCAAAAGTTATGGCCATTCGAAGATTGGGGTGTCATACTGAAATTGTCGTAGTAGTGTAGAGGACATTGAGAGCTTTGCAAAAGGTGATTTTTTTAGTAAATCCGAGCTCCCAGTCAAAATTTATGGCCATCTAAAAATTGGGGTATCATACTACATTAGTCATAGTTGAATAGAGGACACTAAGACCATTCCGAAAAGTCCTTTCATGAGTAAATATGAGCTCCCATTCAAAATTTATGGCCATCTAATTATTGGAGTGCCATATTACATTAGTTATAGTTGTGTAGAGGATTCTGAGAGTTTTCAAAAAAGTCCTTTTGTTGTAAATTCGAGCTAACAGTCAAAATTTATGGGCATCTTTAGATTGGGTTGTCATAGTGCATTAGTCGTAGTTGTGTAGAAGACGCTAAGAGATTTCCAAAAAGTTTTTTCTAAAGTAACTCAGAGCTACTAGTCAAAATTTATGGCCATTTGACGATTGGGGTGCTATAATGCATTAGTTGTAGTTGTGTAGAGGACGCTGAGAGCTTCCCAAAAAGTCCTTTCTTGAGTAAATCTGACCTCCCAGTCAAAATTTATGGCCATATAAAGATTGGGGTCTCATAATGCATTAATCATAGTTGTGTAGAGGATGCTAAGAAATTTCCAAAAAGTCTTTTCTTAAGTAAATTCGAGCTCCCAGTCATAAGTAATGGCCATTTGAAGATCTGGGTGTCATACTACACTAGTTGTAGTTGTGTAGAGGATGCTGAGAGCTTTCCAAAAAGTCTTTTATAGGGTAATTTTGAGCTCCTAGTCAAAATTTATGGACATCGGAAGATTTGGGTGCCATATTGCATTAGTCGTAGTTGTGTAGAGGATATTGATAGCTTTCCCAAAAGTCCTTTCTTGAGTAAATCCTAGCTGCCATTTAAAATTTATGGCCATCTGAAGATTGGGGTGTCATTTTGCATTACTCGTAGTTGTGTAGAGAATGCTGAGAGCTTTCCAAAAAGTCCTTTGTTTAGTAAATTTGAGCTCCTATACAAAAATTATGGACATTTGAAGATTGTGGTGTCAAACTGCATTACTTGTAATTGTGTAGAAGACGTTGAGAGCTTTTCAAAAAGTCCTTTCATGAGTAAATCCGAGCTCCAAATCAAAATTTATGGCCATCTAAAGATTGGGTTGCCATATTGAATTAGTCGTAGTTATGTAGAGGACACTTAGAGCTTTCCAAAAAGTCCTTTCTTGAGTAAATCTGAGCTCCCAGTCAAAATTTACTGCCATATGAAGATATGGGTGTCATAATGCATTAGTCATTCTTGTGTAGAGCACGCTAAGAGCTTTTCAAAAATTCCTTTCTTAAGGAAATTCGAGCTCCCAATAAAACATTAGGGCCATTTGATGATATCGATGTCATACAACATTATTCGTAGTTGTGTAGAGGATGCTAATATATTTGAAAAAAGCCCTTTCTTGAGTAAAGTTGAGCCCCCAGTCAAAATTTATGGCCATCGGAAGATTGGAGTACCATACTGCATTAGTCATAGTTCTCTAGAGGACATTGAGAGCTTTCCAAAAATTCCTTTCTTGAGTAAATCTTAGCTCCTAGTCATAATTTATGTCCATTTAAAGATTGGGGTGTCATATTGCATTAGTCGTAGTTGTGTAGAGGATGCTAAGACCTTTCCAAAAATTCCTTTGTTCTGTAAATCTGAGCTCCACGTAAAAATTTCTATCTGAAGATTGGGTTGTAATAATGCATTAGTCATACTTGTGTAGAGAATGCTGAGAGCTTTCCAAAAAAACCTTTCTTTAGTAAAATCAAGCTCCCAGTCAAAAGTTATGGCCATCTGAAGATTGGGGTGCAATACTACAATAGTCGTAGTTGTGAAGAGGACACTGAGAGTTTTTCAAAAAGTCCTTACTCTACTAAATTTGAGCCCCCAGTCAAAATTTATGGTCATCTAAAGATTGGGGTGTCATACTACATTAGTCTTAATTGTGAAGAAGGCATTGAGAGCTATCCAATAAATCCTTTCTTGAGTAAATCTGAGTTCTGAATCAAAATTTATGGCCATCTGAACATTGGGGTGCCATATTGCATTACTCATAGTTGTGTATAGGACGCTTAGAGCTTTCCGAAAATTCCTTTCTTGACTAAATCGATCTCCCAGTCAATATTTATGGCCATATGAAGATTGGGGTGTCATAATGCATTAGTTGTAGTTGTGTAGGGATGCTGAGAAATTTCCAAAAAACCATTTCTTAAGGAAATTCGAGCTTTCGGTCAAAAGTTATGCTCATTTGAAGATCTTGGTGTCATACTATTTTAGTCGTAGTTATGTAGAGGATGTTGAGAGATTTCCAAAAAGTCATTTCTTGAGTAAATCTGAGCTCCTGGTCATAATTTACTGCCATCTAAAGATTGGGGTGTCATACTGCATTAGTCATAGTTGTCTAGAGGACGCTAAGAACTTTCCATAAATTCGTTTCTTATGTAAATCTGAGTTTCATGTAAAAATTTATTTCCATCTGAAGATTGGGGTGTAATAGTATGTTAGTCGTAGTTGTGTAGAGGATGCTAAGATCTTTCCAAAAGGTCCTTTCTTGAGTAAATTCGAGCTCCCAGTCAAAATTTATGGCCATCTGAAGATTGGGGTATCATATTGCATTAGTCGTAGTTGTGTAGAGGATGGTGAGAGCTTTCCAAAAAGTCCTTTCTTGATTAAATCTGAGCTCCCAGTCAAAATTTATAGCCATCTAAATATTGTAGTGCCATATTGCATTAGTCGTATTTGTCAAGAGGATGCTGAGAGCTTTCCAAAAATTCCTTTCTTTCCTAAATTCGGTCTCCCAGATTAGGGTGTCATACTCTATTAGTCTTAGTTGTGTAGAGGACACTAAGAGCTTTTCAAAAAGTCCTTTCTTCATAAAATTCAAGCTCTCAGTCAAAAGTTATGGCCATCCTAAGATTGGAGTGGCATACTAAAATAGTCGTAGTTGTGTAGAGGACATTGAGAGCTTTCGAAAATCTCCTTTCTTGCATAAATCTGAGCTTCCAGTTGAAATTTATGGTCATATGAAGATTGGGGTTTCATACTGCATTAGTCATAGTTGAATAGAGGATGCTAAGAGTTTTCCAAAAAGTCCTCTCTTGAATAAATCTGAGCTCCCAATCAAAATTATGGCTATCTAAATATTGGGGTGCCATATTGCATTAGTTATAATTGTTTAGAGGATTCTGAGAGCTTTCCAAAAAGTTCTTTCTTGCTTAAATTTGAGCTCGTGGGTAAAATTTATGGGTAGATGAAGATTAGGGTGTCACACTACACTAGTTGTAGTTGTTTAGAGGACGCAGAGAGATTTCCAAAAATTTATTTCTTGAGTAAATATGAGCTCCTCGTCAAAATTTATGGTCATCTAAAAATTGGGGTGCCATAATGCATTAGTCGTAGTTGTTTAGAGGACACAGAGCTTTCCAAAAAGTCCTTTCTAAAGTAAATTTGAGCTCCCAGTCCAAATTTATGGCCATCTAAACATTAGCGTGTCATATTGCATTAGTCATAGTTGTGTAGAGGATGCTGTGAGCTTTCTAAAACATCCTTTCATGAGTAAATTCGAGCTCCCAGTCAAAATGTATGTTCATCTGAAGATTGGGGTGTCATATTTCATTAGTCGTAGTTTTTTAGAGGACATAGAGAGCTTTCCAAAAATTCCTTTCTTGAGTAAATAGAAGCTTTCCAAAAAAACTACGACTAATGAAGTATGGCACCCCATTCTTTAGATGGCCAATCTTCAGTAGGCTAAAACTTGAGTAAATCCGAGCTCCCACTCAGAATTTATGGCCATCTAAAGATCGGGGTGTTATACTTCATTAGTCTTAGTTGTATAAAGGACACTGAGAGATTTCGAAAAATTCGTTTCTTGAGTAAATATGAGCTACCAGTCAAAATTTATGGTCATCTAAATATTGGGGTGCCATACTAAATTAGTCTTAGTTGCATTGAGGATGCTCAGAGTTTTAAAAAAATTAGTTTCTTGAGTAAATTCGAGCTCCCAGTCAAAATTTATGGCCATCTGAAGATTGGGGTGTCATATTGCATTAGTCGTTGTTTTGTAGAGGATGTTGAGAGATTTCCACAAATTCCTTTCTTGAGTAAATCGAAGCTCCCAATAAAAATTTATGGTTATCTAAAGATTGGGGTGCCATACTACATTAGTCGTAGTAGTGTATAAAATGTTGAGAGCTCTCCAAAAAGTCATTTCTTCAGTAAATTCAAGCTCCCAATCAAAATTTATGGCCATTTGAAGATTGGGGTGTCGTATTACATTATTCATAGTTGTGTAGAGGACATCGAGAGCTTTACAAAAATTACTTTCTTCATTAAATTTGAGCTACTAGTCAAAATTTATGGCCATGTAAAGATTGCGGCGTCATACTACATTAGTCGTAATTCTGTAGAGGATGCTGAGAGATTTTAAAAAATTCTTTTCTTAATTAAATCCGAACTCCCAGTCAAAATTTATGGCCATCTAAAGATTGGGGTGCAATACTACATTAGTCGTAGTTTTGTAGAGGACGTTGAGAGCTTTTTGAAAAGTCCTTTCTTGAGTTAATCCGAGCTCCCATTCAAAATTTATGGCCATCTGAAGATTGGGGTATCATACTGCATTAGTCTTAGTTGTGTAGAGGATGCTGAGAGCTTTCCATAAAGTCCTTTCTTGAGTAAATTCGAGCTTCCAATAAAACTTTATGGCCATATGAAGATTATGATGTCATACTGAATTAGTCGTAATTGTCTAGAGGACGTAGAGAGGTTTCCAAAAAGTCCTTTCTTTAGTAAATCTTAGCTACCAGTCAAATTTTATGTTCATCTGAAGATTGGGGTGTCATATTACATTAGTCATAGTTTTATAGATGATGCTGAGAGCTTTCCAAAAATTCCTTTCTTGAGTATATTAGAGCTTTCGAAAAGGACTACGACTAATGCAGTATGCCACCCCAATCTTTAGATGGCCAATATTCAGTAGGCTAAAACTCAAGTAAATATGAGCTTCCACCAAAAAATTATGGCCTTCTGAAGATTGAGGTGTCATATTGCATTAGTCATAGTTGTATAGAGGACGCTGAGAGCTTTCCAAAATATCCTTTCTTGAGTAAATATGAGCTCTCAGTCAAAATTTACGACCATCTAAATATTGGGGAGCCATACTGAACTACTAGTAGTTGTGTTGACGATGCTCAAAGTTTTAAAAAAAGTCATTTCCTAAGTAAATTTGATCTCCCAGTAAAACGTTATGGCCATTTGAAGATTGGGGAGCCATACTGGATTAGTCGTTGTTGTGTAGAGGACGCTGAGAGATTTCCAAAAAGTCCTTTCTTCAGTAAATCCAAGCTCCTTGTCAAAATTTATGGCCATCTAAATATTGGTGTGCCATAGTGCATTAGTCGTAGTTGTGTAGAGAATGCTGAGAGGTCTCAAAAAAGTCATTTCTTGAGTAAATCCGAGCTCCCTGTCAATATTTATGGCCATCTGAAGATTGGGGTGTCATACTGCATTATCCATAGCTGTGTAGAGGACGTTGATAACTTTCCAAAAAGTCCTTTCTTGAGTAAATTAGAGCTCCCAGTAAAACGTTATGGCCATCTAAAGATTGGGGTGTCATATTGCATTAGTCGAAGCTGTGTAGAGGATGTTGAGAGCTTTCGAAGAAGTCCTTTCTTGATTAAATCCGAACTCCTAGTAAATATTTATGGCCAACTCAAGATCTAGGTGACATACAACATTAGTTTTAGTTTTGTAGGGGACGTTTAGACCTTTAGAAAAAGTCCTTTCTTGAGTAAATCTGAGCTCCCAATAAAATTTATGGCCATCTAAAGATTGGGGTGTCATACTGTATTAGTCTTTGTTTTGTAGAGGACACTGAGATCTTTCCAAAAAGTCCTCTCTTGAGTAAATTTTATCTCCCAGTAAAAATTTATGGCCGTCTGAAGATTACAGTGTCATATTGTATTAGTCATAGTTATTTAGAGGATGCTGAGAGCTATCAAAAAAATCCTTTCTTTAGTAAATCCAAGCTACCAATCAAAATTTATGGCCATACAAAGATTGGGGTATCATACTGCGTTAGTTATAGTTGTATAGAGGACGCTGAGACCTTTCCAAAAATTACTTTCTTGAGTAACTCTTAGCTCCTAGTAAAAATTTATGGCCATCTAATTATTGGGGTGTCATATTTCATTAGTCATAGTTGTGTAGAGGATGCTAAGAGCTTTCCAAAAATTACTTTCTTTAGTAAATTCGAGCTCCGAATCAAAATTTATGGACACCATAAAATTGGGGTGTCATACTGCATTAATTGTATTTTTGTAGAGGACACTGAGAGCCTTCCAAAAAGTCATTTCTTGAGTAAATTTGAGTTCCTAGTCAAATGTCATAGCCATCTAAAGATTGTGGTGCAATGCTGCATTAGTCATAGTTGTGTAGAGGACGCTTAGAGCATTCCAAAAAGTCCTTTCTTCAGTAAATAAGAGTTCCCAGTCAAAATTTATGACAATGTGAAGATTGGTGTGTCATACTACATTAATCCTTGTTGTGTAGAAGACACTGAGAGCTTTTGAAAAATTGATTTCTTATGGAAATTTGAGATCTCAATCAAAATTTATGGCCATCCGAAGATTGGGGTGTCATACTACATTAGTTATAGTTGTGTAGAGGACACTAAGAGCTTTCCAAATAGTTGTTTCTTGAGTAAATTTGAGCTCCCAGTAAAAATTTATTGTCATTTGAAGATTGGGGTGTCACACTGCATTTGTCGTAGTTGTGTAGAGGACGCTACGAGCTTTCCAAAATGTTCTTTCTTGAGTAAACCCAAGCTACCAATCAAAATTTATGGGCATATGAAGATTAGGGTGTAATACTACATTAGTCATTTTTGTGTAGACAATGCTGAGAGCTTTCCAAAAAGTTCATTCTTTAGTAAATTTTATCACCTAGTCAAAATTTATAGCCATTTAGAAATTGGGGTATCATATTGCATTAGTTGTAGTTATGTATAGGATGTAGAGAGATTTCTAAAAATTTCTTTCTTGAGTAAATCAGAGCTCCTAGTCAAACGTTATGGCCATCTTAAGATTGGGGTGCCATAATGTATTAGTCCTAGTTGTTTAGAGGACACCGAGAGATTTCCAAAAATTCCTTTCTTGATTAAATACGAGCTCCCAGTCCAAATTTATGGCCATTTTAGGATTGGCGTGTCATACTTCATTAGTCATAGTTGTATAGAGGACACTGACATCTTTCCAAAAAATCCTTTCCTGAGTAAATCCAAGTTCCCAGTATAAATTTATGGCCCTCTAAAGATTGAGATTTCATACTAAATTAGTCATAGTTTTGTAGAGGACGCTGAGACCTTTCCATAAATTCCTTTCTTGATTTCATCCGACCTCCCAATCAAAAGCTATGGTCATCAAAAGATTGAGGTGTCATACTATATTAGTCGTACTTGTGTAGAGAACGCTGAGAGCTTTCAAAAAAATCCTTTCTTGAGTAAATTTGAGCTCCCAGTCAAAATTTATGGCTATCCAAAGATTGGGGTGCCATACTGCATTAGTTGTAGTTGTCTAGAGGACGCTGAGAATTTTCCAAGAAGTTCTTTCTTGAGTAAATTCAAGCTTCTGGTCAAAATTTATGGCCATCTGAAGATTGGAGTGTCATACTGCATTAGCTGTAGTTGTGTAGAGGAGGCTGAGAGATTTCCAAAAAGTCCTTTCTTGAGTAAATCTAAGCTCTCAGTCAAAATTTATGTTCATCTGAAGATTGATGTGCCATAATGCATTAGTCGTAGTTGTGTAGAGGACGGTGAGAGCTTTCTAAAATGTCCTTTCTTTAGTAATTCTGAGCTCCAAGTCAAAATTTATGGCCATATAATGATTGAGGTGTCATATTGCATTAGTCGTAGTTGTGTAGAGGACACTGAGCGCTTTCCAAAACATCCTTTCTTGACCAAATTCGAGCTCCCAGTCAAACGTTATGGACATCTAAAGACTGGTGTGTTAGACTTAATTAGTCATAGCTATGTAGAAGACACTGAGAAATTTCCAAAAATTCCTTTCTTGAGTAAATCTGAGAACCCAGTCAAAATTTATGGGCATCTGAAGACCGAGGTGTCATACTACATTAGTCGTAGTTGTGTAGAGGACACTGATAGCTTTCCAAAAATACCTTTCTTGAGTAAATTTGAGATCCATGTCAAGGTTATGGCCATCTGAAGATTGGGGATGCATACTCCATTAATCATAGTTGTGTACAGGACGTTGAGAGCTTTCCAAAAAGTCATTTCTTGAGTAAATTTGAACTCCCAGACAAAAGTTATGCCCATTTGAAGATTGGGGTGTCATATTGCATTAGTCGTAGTTGTGTAGAGGATGCTGATAGATTTCCAAAAATTATTTTCTTGAGTAAATCCGAGCTCCTAGTGAAAATTTACAGCCATCTGAAGCTTGGGGTGTGTTGGGTTTCAGATTTGCACTTGGAATGAAACCATAGTCAGGAGACTAGTGAGTCCCTCCTCTTTAATGGGATGGGTTCCCTTATTGAAAGCAGGGGCAAAACCTATGTACAAATGCGCAACATTTCATTCAATGGTGGTTTCATGATATCCTGAAATGTGTTTTAAGCCTGTAAAGTTATTAATAAATTAGGATAGAAGACTTTGAATAGAGGAGAGAGGCAGAACAAGACAATACTTTTGGGGAAAAGAGATGACAAAGAAGACCCTTATATGTATTGTGCAAATAAGATATAGAATGGAACCATCCACGTTTATAACATACACAATTTGTAGACTCAAAGTTCTAGAGATTGTACAAACTAGAACACAAACTTTCCTTTCATGCAAGGATTGAATGATTCAGAGATCAAAACCAGAAGGAAAGAGAAAACAAAAGAAAAAGGGAAAAACCTTTGTATTGATTTCTTCAAATTCAAAATTACAGTTCTAGAATAATCAAAATTCCAACCCTTTACAATGGCTTTGAAATCCCATGATATAGCTCACGGGAGATAGTTACAACTTTCTCAAGAAAGCAAGAAATAGTTACAACTTATTCCAATCATCCAGGCCCCTTAGAATTCTTGATTTGTAAAGAAACGTTAATGGAAGAAAAACAATTTTTAAATATATGGCTGTTACATTATTGAACCAGTTAAAACATGGGTCATTTGATTTGCTTTTACAAATTCAAATTTGGGCCATCCATGTGGGATAAATTAATTTGAGCGGGCCTGTGGATGCCTTCTACAGTTTTTTCTTTGACGATGTGCCAGGCTAACATGTGGAGAGCTCCGCTAGTTCCTCCATACTTTACCGATTTGGGTCTATTTCCTGCTTGACCTATGTTGATCCCTAGACACGTGGAGGGGTGGCACTCATTTGAGTTTCAATTTTGGAGGCACCCCTTCAAATAGAAATGAGATGATGCATGTTCCTTCCGTCGGTCTTTGACTTTCAACGGCCAACTCTGTCTTCATAATGACTTTAACTACGTGGAAGGCGGCACTACTTGGAGATTGACCCTTTGATTTCACTTCTGAAATGGCACCGTTAAGGCACATGGTGGCTTCCACCAAACCTCCCATACTTAGTCAATTTTAATGATAGGACACGTAGAAGACTGGCTCAAGTTTGAGATCTGCCTCCATCTTTGACTCTTTGAAGTTGTTCCCATGAGGCACATGGCATCGTTTGCTAAGCCTTCCATATTTAGCTGATTTTAGCTTATTTTGTCTTCATTTTATACCAAGGACACACGAAAAACTTGTGCTTATTTGAGGACTGTCCCTTATACCCTACGCTTGGAGTTATGCCTTTTAGACACGTGGAGGCTTCCGTTGAACCTTGAAATATGGCCAAACCGCATCCGATAATAAATATCCACGTATTACCCATGGACTCTAGGGCAAAAATTAATGGGGAAAATACGCCTATCATTCTCGACTGCAGGAAGAAAATAAAAAGGAAAGGAAAGGAACTTTACCATATGCTGGACTTCCAAATTATTCTCCATGAATAGGAAAACTGTAAACAATGTCAGGCTTGACACGATTCGATACTCCAAGGCACAAACTCACTTTTTTTTGAAACATGACTTCAAAAGAGTGGAATTTTTGGGGCAACAATAGCTGGCTCTTTCTTGAGATGACTTGGCTTGGAACAAAGACATAAGGCAATATCAAGAACTGTAGATAACTATGGGGAAAAAATGACTAGTTCTTTATCCATTGGGAAAAGGATTCGAAGGAAAAACCAATACAAGGCAACACACACAAGACGAGAAAAGAAACAAAAGAAACAAAAAGGGAAGAATAGAAAAAAAAAACAAAGGAATGACACAAAACCAAAACATTGTACAAATATATAGAAGAACCACCTAGTCATGTAGGACTTGAAAAACTTCAGATACTTCCCACTATAAAGAAGTGGGAGAGGATAACCATCCATGTAATCTAGATAAAAAGAGTTATCTCTAGGAAAATGTCTAATTCTAAAAGGACCAAGCCAAAGAGAATCAAACTTACCATGGCTTCCTCATGGCTCATGTATTTTGTCCCAAAGCAGCACAATGTATTCCACTTGGAAGACTTTTTGTTTGGCTTTATTGTTAAACAAAATCTTCACTTTCAACTGATGAGCTGATATCCTATCAACCACTTGCAATTTGTCTTCATCAAGCTTTTGAAGGTACAAAATTCTTTTGTCCAAAGAGCTACTGAAACTTGAATCTTCAATGGTTTTCATCAAATGCAAGGCTGGAAATTCCACCATGACTGGCAGTTGATCTTCCACACCATACACCACTTGGAAAGGAGACATTCCAATTTCTCTCTTGGGTGTAATTATATCATCCGAAAGTGCATATATATATTTTTATGCCAATTCCTCTAAGAATCATTTACAATATTTCTAACTATTCTCACCAAGTTCTTGTTTTTTTATTCTTCCTGTCCATTCCCTTGGGGGTAGTAGTCTGAATAATGACCAAGGGAGATCCCATACCCATAGCAGAAGTCCATCATCTTAGTAGAAGAAAATTTGGAAGCATTATCAGTCACAATTTTTTTTGGGATCCCAAACCTAATCAATATGATCTCTTTAATGAAGTTGCAAACTACCTTGGAGGTAGTTCTCTTTACTGGGATGAATTCCAACCACTTGGTGAGGTAATATGTTGTAGTCAACACATGGGTATGTCCAGCACTGGAAGGTGGGCTAAGAGTTCCAATGAAATCCAATACCCACGGTTGAAAGGGCTCTTCAATCACTATCGGATTTAGCGGAAAAGCAACCAACTTAGGTCTTCCAACAAACATTTGGCATGCTTCACATTTACCAACCCATTTTGATGCATCTTTGAACATATTGGGCCAATAATAACCAACACAAAGTATTTTATGAGCTATTACAGCAGAGGAGAAATGACCTCTGAAAGCCTAGTCATGAAAAGCAGAGAACAACTTCTGTTTTTGCTCCTTGTCTACACACTTCAAAAACTTGTTGTCTATGCCTCATTTGAATAGATAATTCTCTCATAACACATATTCGGAAGAACTCAATTTGATATCTCTCTTATCTTTGGCACTCAAGTGAGGAGGAAACTCTCCATAGGTCATAAAGTGAGCAATGTTAGCATACCATACATTTGTCAAGTTGAGGAACAAAACAACGGGGACATAAACTTCATCTTTAGACAAATCCTTGGCAGCTCCCTCAGCAATGAGTTCACACAGGCCCTTACCCCGAACTATATTTGTTGTCTTGATATCAAGATCATACTCTTGCACCTTTTCTACCCAATTACCTCTCTTGGTTCTAAATTCTTGCTGAGTAAGAATGGATTTGATTGTTGTATCAGGAACCAACACCATAGAATGAGAATTAAGAATCTAAAACCTGTACTATTTGACAACTTTGATAAATGTAAAAGAATGTTTCTTCATCATAGTTTACTTCATCTCATGAGTTTTCAAGACATAACTCATGAAATAAATTGGGAGCTCATGATCTTCAACATTCTTCTAGGCTAACACAGCAGCTAGGATATTTTCAGTGGCATAATAATAGATAATGAAATCTTTGCTAAAGCCATGGCAAGCCAAGATTGGAGTCCTTGCAATAGCCTGTTTAATGTCCTCAAATGATTTCTTCCCTTCAGAGGACCAACCAAAATTTTTATTCCCTTGCATCATGCGAGCAATGCTCATAATAAGTTCTACAAAATCAGGGATGAATCTCCTAAGGAAATTAATCTTACCAAAGAAATAATGGACACCCTTCTTACTTGATGGAAGAGGAATTTGACACAAAACACAAACTTCTTAGGGTTTAAATAAATTCCATGTTCTCTACACTTCTACAGTATTGTTTCAAGGTGTTGGAAATGATCTTTTCTTGCTTTAGAAAACACGGTCAAGTCATCCAAATACACAATAATGCATTTCCCTTTCAAACTACAAAAGACAAGTCCATGCCCCTCTGGAAAGTAGCACTAGCATTTATGAGACCAAATGGCATCCTCTTGTATGCAAAGGTGCCCCAAGGAGTAGTAAAGGAAGTCTTATGTTGCTCAACAGTATTCACCTCTACTTGATTGTACCTCGAGAATCCATCTAACATAGATAGAATCTCTGAGCTTGTAACAACTTGGAACACTTGGTCCATACTGGGGAGAGGGTAATTGTCCTTCAAATGACCCTAATTTAAATTTCTAAAGTCCACACAGATCCAAATATCACCATTCTTCTTCCTAACAGGCACTATATTAGCAATCCACGTTGAATGGTTGATGGGGAAGATGATCCTAGCCTTCATAAGCTTTTGTATTTCTTGGAAAATTGTATCAGCTATCTTTGCATTATATTACCTTTTCTTATGTTTGAAGGGTTTGATCCCAGGCTTAAGAGGAATGAAATAGTGCATTTCTTTAGGCTGAAAATCCTTAAGATCATCATAAGAGTAAGACAAAACATCAACATACCTTTTCAACAGATTCACCACCTTCTTTTTCTCTTCCTGAGTGCAACATTTTCCAATGTTGACCATTTTCATATCATCAAGACTCCCAATATTCACTTTCTCAGTCTTAGCAGATTTCTAGGATCCTTGGGAAACTTTAGACTTCATATATCTATCATTTTTATCAAAAATATCCTCCAAACTCACCAGGCCTTTAAGAATTTTTTTTCCTTTCAGCTTGATGCATCCATCTTGATCCATCTCTTCTTTAACGTCCTCTTCATTTGATGACACACACTCTCTAGGAAGATTTTCACTTCCTTCAAAGTACATTTGATCAAAGTTGTCTCTAAGCTCTAAGAAAGAAAGCAAATGCTGGTCATCATTGAAAACTTGCCAATTATTTGCATTGTTAAGCACACTGGGTCTATGGATCAACTCAATGGTGAATTTTTCTTGAGGAAAATCAAGATGAGGAATCAACAAGAACCCTAAAATAGCTAGAGAGTATGCCCTAATACTCCTTTCCCTTGGCACAACTTCAATGGAAAAAGCATCAAGGAATTCGATGGAACCCCAAACCAGATTCCTATATTACTTCAACCGTCTTTTCTTTACTTGATAAAGGTATCTAACTTATTTTACAATTAGCTCGACATCTCCATGAGCAAGAAGGTTCGTCACTCCCATTTCCTTCGCCATGCTCAACCCAAGAATAAGGGTGTCATACTCAACAGTATTTTTGGTATTTTCAAACTGGAATTTGAAAGAGAAAGGATGAACCTTACCCCCAAGAGAAATAACCACTACACCAGCTCCAGAACTAGGTGAGGAACAACTTCCATCAAACTCCAAAACCCACACACCATTAGGATCAAACAACACTTCCTTTCATAGATTTGTCTCCTATTGTGACATAATCATGTAGTTCCTATGCTAAATGTCTTCATACAATATTTGTGCTTTACAATCATCTGTCTTTTGCACAATATAATCTACTTGTTTCTCATGAAGCATCTTCTTCATCTTCCCATTGACAAGGATCAAGGCATGTGACCAATCCATTTTGATCTCACCACCAACATCTTTGAAAAAGTTCCTAGTTAGTAATATGCCATAGGAAGGAGTGATATCAACAACCAAGATGGTAGCCAAGACCTTTTTCTCCAGTAAAGCAGTAAAAGCCACTTGTGCATCCTTGATTCTACCAACCAAAGGCACTTCTATACTTTCCATGGATTAACAAGAAGCATAAGTGTGGGTTAAGGCTAGACCCAAAGCATGAGCCACTTTTACAGACATTACATTATCAAATGCACCAAAATCAATGACACAATTGCTAAGTTTATGACCAGCTATGAGGAGAGTCACATAGAAGGGTTTGATCTTCTCATTGGGTAAAGTGACTATAGCCACAAGGCCAGGTTGGGGCAGAGAAGAAGTAATGGGAAAAATGCCTTTAGAAGAATGGGCTAGGGTTTTAGATTTGAAATTTACAAATTTAACTATTTTGGAAAAGGCTTTAGGATGGGTTTGATATAACTCTACCTCAGAAATTTGAAACTTTGTCTTCTTAAGATGGTCTATAATGTAAAAATATCCAGATGTTGATGGGGAATCACTACTGGGAGTAAGAGGATATTTTGATCTATAATTTTTATCATTTGTTAGACAAGAATTATATGAAGCAAAAGTAGAGGAAGAAGGACTAGCAAAGCATAAATTTTTGGTGGAAGTAGTAGGAATAGGATCTCCTCTTCTTGCAATCACCGAGATGGTGATGGGGTACTCCTTGGATCTTTTTGTAGGTTGCACCACTTTTTCCTTTCTTTTGGTCTACTCCTGAGTCATAAAAACATATGATTCATTATTCATCTCAACCATGACATCATCATAGTCATCTTGATCATCCACACCCTCAGTGGTGAGGAAATGAACTCAAGAACAACCAGGATCCTCCAATTCTTCATCATCTTCCTCTTCATGTTCATCATAGATTTCATTTTCTTCCTCATCATCAGGCTCAAGAACTTCACAAGAAACATTAACAAACACATTGAGGGGTGGACCTTCAATAGCCAACATATTTTAGGAAGAGGGTAAGATGTTCCTAGGCTAAAAGTTATTCCTTGGAACATCTTGATATGGAGCATGCTGAGCCAATTGTTTCTTAATGGAAATGAGGTCATTAGTCTGCTTTTACACCAATTGATATGCATTGCCTCTAGGAGAAGGGGAAGAAGAAGATGCTTTGGATTTGAAAGACTCCCTTTTCAGCTTGCTAGACATGATCAATTCATCTTCCACACTAACATCCAATCTTTGATCAGCATCCAAAGTTGCAAGATTTTCTCTCCTTGGGGCATGTCTTACTTTTAGCAATTGATCATTCAAGAAGAAACACTTATGAATCAGATCAACAGGCCTAGTACTTACTAGAATATTGTCGATCAATTAGTTAAACTTGGCCTCAAAATCTCTCATAGGCTCATGTGTCTCCTTCTTAATTTGAGAAATCTGAGCTAGCAAAGTATGTACATCTTCAAAAATTTTGAAACATTACTCAAATTCACTCCTCAAAGTAGTCCAATCGATGATGGTCCCAACAAGAAGATGGTAAAACCAATCTGTAGCATTGTCTTGTAAGGTTTTCATAGATAACCTCATAGATATATCCTCATGTTCAACTCTAAGGACCCCACATGCAACAATGAAGGCTACAATGTGTTCATTACGGTGTACTTTGCTATCACCTATAAAATTGGGAAAATTCTTCCTATTAGGTAACTCATGCAATGGTTGAGGAAGAGTGAGAGGCCCAACTCTTTTCCCCAAGGCCAAGGTGTTTCCATCCTTGGAAAGATTGTTTAAAGTGGAACTGAGACACTGAAAAGGATTAGGGCATGGAGATTAGGACTAAGTTGTTCTTGAGGAATGCTACTACTAGAAGCTCTGTCTTCAACATGAGGTGTGCTTGTGGAACGAATTCTTCTATTTCTTCCAGTTGAAGGAAGTTGAAAACCTTTTTTATCCATGAGTTGAAATTAGGGATCCTCAATTCCAAGAGCCCTTCTACCACGAGTATATATTAGAGTCGCCAGATTAAAGAAATGATCAAATTAGTTGTTCTTTTAGAAAGGAATTTTTTTAAAAAATTCCCCAGTGGAGTCACCAAAAACAATTGGTTTTCATATTTTCACTTGGAATGAAACCATATTCAGGGGACAAGAAAGTCCCTCCTCTTTAATGGGAGATTTTCCCTTATTGAAAGTAGGGGAAAAAGCTATGTACAAATGCATAGTCTTTCATTCAATGGTGGTTTCCTGATATCCTGAAATGTGTTTTAATCCCTAAAAGTTATCAATACATGAGGATAGAAGACTTTGAAGGGAGGAAGGAGGTAGAAGAAGATAATACTTTCAAGGAAAAGAGATGGCAAAGAAGACCCTTATATGTATTGTGTAAATAAGACACAAAATGGAACCATCCACATTTATAACAAACAAAATTTGTAAACTCAAACTTTTCGAGATTATATAAACTAGAACACAAAGTTTCCTTGCATGCAAGGATTGGATGATTCACAGATCAAAACTAGAAGGAAAGAGAAAGTATAAGAAAAAGGGAAAAACTTTTATATTGATTTCTTCCAATTCAGAATTATTATTTCAGAATAATCAAAATTCCAACAATGGCTTTGAAATCCCATGATATAGCTCACAAGAGATGGTTACAAATTTCTTGATAAAGCAAGAAATAGTTAAAACATATTCCAATCATTGAGGCCCCTTTGAATTCTTGATTTATAAAGAAACGTTAATGGCAGAAAATATAGTTTTTAAATATACAGTCGTTACATTATTTTACCAGTTAAAACATGGGCCATTCGATTTGATTTTACAACTTCAAATTTGGTCCATCCACGTGGGAGAAATTAATTAGAGTGGGCTTGTAGACACCTTATACAATTTTAACCTTTGAAGATGTGTCAGGATGACAAGTGGAGAGCTTCGACGTTTCCTTCATAATTTACCGATTTGGGTCTATTTCCTACTTGACCTATGTTGAGCCCTAGACATGTGGAGGGCTGGTGCTCATTTGAGTTTTTATTTTCGATGTGCCCCTTAAAATAACACCAAGCTGACGTGTGTCCCCTTCCGTCGGTCTTTGAATTTTCAACGGCCAACTTTTTCTTCATACTGACTTTAACCACGTGGCAAGCTGACACTACTTAGAGACCGACCCTTTGATTTCACTTCCGAAATGGCATCGTTAAGGCACATGACGACTTCTGCCAACCCACCCATCTTTAGTCAAGTTTAACGATCAACTTTGTCCCTTTTTGGACCTAGGACATGTGGAAGACTAGCACAATTTTGAGATCTGCCTCCATATTTGACTCTTAAAGCTGCACTAATGAGGCATGTGGCACTGTCTGCCTAGCCTTTCATACTTAGCTGATTTTATCTTATTTTGTCTTCATTTTATACCTGGGACATGCGGAAATCCTATTCTTATTTGAGGATTATCCCTATTACCCTGCCCCTGGAGTTGCGTTGTTTGGACATGTGGAGGCTTCCGTTGAACCTTGAAATATGGCCAAAAAACATCCAATAAAAAATATCCATGTATTACATGTGGAATAGTAGGAAAAAATCAACGGGGAAAATATGCCTGTCATTCCCAACTGCAGGAAGAAAATAAAAAGGAAAGGAAAGGAACTTTACCATATGCCTAACTTCAAAATTATTCTCCATGAACAACAAAACTGCAAACAATTTCAGGCTCGATATGATTCGATACTCCAAGGCACACACACAATTTTTTTTGAAACTTGACTTCAAAAGAGTGGAATTTTTGGGTTGACAATAGGGTGTCATACTGTAATAGTTATAGTTGTCTAGTCGGCACTGAGAGCTTTCCAGAAATTCCTTTCTTGAGTAAATTCAAATTCCCAGTCAAAAGTTATGATAATTTAAATATTGGGGTATCATACTCCATTAGTCGTAGTTATATAGAGGATACTGATAGATTTCAAAAAAGTCCTTTCTTGATTAAATCTGATCTTCCAGTCAAAATTTATGCCCATCTGAAGATTGGGGTGTCATACTACATTATTCATAGTTGTGTAGAGGACACTGAGAGCTTTCCAAAAAGTCATTTCTTAAGTAAATCTGAGCTCCTAGTCAAAATTTATGGCCATCTGAAGATTGGGGTGCCATACTGCATTAGTCATAGTTTTCTAGAGGACATTGATAGATTTCCAAAAAGTAATTTCTTGAGTAAATCTTAGCTTTTAGTAAATATTTATGTCCATCTGAAGATTGGGGTGTTATACTACATTAGTCATAGTTGTGTAGAGGACGCTAAAAGTTTTCCCAAAATTTCTTTCATGAGTAAATCTAAGATCCCAATCAAAATTTATGGCCATTTAAATATTTGGGTGCCATATTGCATTATTCCTAGTTGTGTACAGGATGATGAGAGCTTTATAAAAAGTCCTTTCTTGAGTAAATATGATCTCTGAGTCAACATTTATGGCCATCTTAAGATTAGGATGTCATATTACATTAATCGTAGTTTTTATAGATGATGCTGAAATATTTAGAAAAATTCCTTTCTTGAGTAAATATAAGCCCCTGGTCAAAATTTATGGCCATATGAAGATTGGGATGTCATACTGCATTAGTTAGAGTTGTGTAGAGGAAGCTGAGGGCTTTCCAAAATGTCCTTTTTGAGAAAATCTGATCTCCTAGTCAAAATTTATGGTCATCTAAAGATTGGGACGTCATACTACATTAGTCATAGTTGTGTAGAAGATGTTGAAAGCTTTCCAAAAATTACTTTCTTGAGTAAATTTGAGCTCCCAATCAAAATTTATGGCCATCTGAAGATTGGGGTGCCATACTACATCAGTCGTAGTTGTGTAGAGGACACTGAGAGGTTTTGCAAAATTCCTTTATTTATTAAATTCGAACTCCTAGGAAAATGTTATGGCCATCCGAAGACTGTGCTGTCAGACTGAATTAGTCATAGTTTTGTAGAGGATGCTAAGAACTTTAAAAAAAAATCCTTTCATGAGTAAATTTTTGGCCATCTAAATATTGGGGTGCCATACTGCATTAGTCATAGTTGTGTAGAGGACCTTGAGAGCTTTCCAAAAAGTTCATTCTTTATTAATTAGAGCTTCCAATAAGAAATTATTACCATATGAAGTTTTGGGTGCTATATTGTATTAGTCGTAGTTGTGTAGAGGACTCTGAGAGCTTTCCAAAAAGTCATTTCTTAAGTAAATATGAGCTTTGAGTCAAAATGTATCTCTATATGAATAATGGGGTGTTATACTGCATTAGTTGTTGTGTGGAGGACGCTAAGACCTTTCCAAAAAGTCATTTCTTGAGTAAATCTTAACTCCCATTCAAAATTTATGCCCATATAAATATTGGGGTGTTATATTGCATTAGTGGTAGTTGTGTAGAGGACTCTGGGAGCTTTCCAAAAAAATTACTTTCTTGATTAAATCTGAGATCCCAGTCAAAATTTATGGCCATTGAAATATTTTTGTACCATACTTCATTAGTTGTGGTTGTGTAGATGACACTAAGAGCTTTCCAAAAAGTTCTTTCTTTAGCGAATCCGATGAATGAGTCAAAATTTATGGTTGTCTTAAGATCTGTGTGTCATACTACTTTAGTAGTAGTTATTTAGAGGACACTAAGAGATTTCCAAAAAGCATGTTCTTAACTAAATCAGAGCTCCTAGTCAAAATTTATGGCCATATGAATATTGGGATGTCATACTGCATTTTTCAAAGCTGGGTAGAGGAGGCTGAGAGCTTTCCAAAAAGTCCCTTCTTGAGTAAATCCAAGCTACCAGTCAAAATTATTTGTCTTCTGATGATTGGGATGTCATACACTATTAGTCTTAGTTGTGTAGAAGACGCTGAGAGATTTCTAAAAAGTCCTTTCTTGAGTAAATTTGAGCTACCAGTCAAAATTTATGGCCATCTAAAGATTGAGGTGCCATATTGCATTAGTCGTTATTGTGTAGAGGATGTTGAGAGCTTTCACAAAAGTCATTTCTTGAGTAGATTTGAGATCCCATTCAAAACTGATGGCCATTTGAAGATTGGGGTGTCATACTGCATTAGTCATAGTTGTCTAGAGGACGCTGAGAGCTTTCCAAAAAGTCCTTTATTGAGTAAATTTGAGCTCCCAAACAAAAAGGATTGGTGTTTCATATTGCATTAGTCGTAGTTGTATAGAGGATGCTAAGAGCTATCCAAAATTTCCTTTCTAGAGTAAATTCAAGATTCTAGTTGAAATTTATGGTCATCTTAAGATTAGGTTGTCATATTCCATTAGTCGTAGATGTGTAGAGAATGCTGAGAGCTTTCCAAAAAGTCCTTTATTGAGTAAATTCAAGCTCATAGTCAAAATTTATGGCCATATGAAGATTGGGGTGTCATACTGTATTAGTCATAATTGTGTAGAGGATGCTAAAAGATTTCCATAAAGTCCTTTCTTGAGTTAATTTGAATTCCCAGTAAAAACTTTATGGCCATCTGAAGTTTGTGGTATCATACTACATTAGTCGTAGTTTTCTAGAGGACGCTGACAACTTTTTGAAAAGTTTATTCTTGAGTAAATTTGAGCTCCCAGTCAAAATTTATGTCCATTTGAAGATTGGGGTGTTATACTACCTTAGTCGTAGTTGTGTAGAGGACGCTAAGAGCTATCCAAAAATTTGTTTCTGTGGTAAATCTCAGCTCCCAGTCAAAATTTATGTTCATCTGAAGATTGGGGTGTTATACTACATTAGTTATAGTTGTGTAGAGGATGCTGAGAGCTTTCAAAAAAGTCCTTTCTTAAGTAAATGTGAGATCCCAATCAAAATTTATGGCCATTTAAATATTTAAATGCCATACTGCATTAGTCGTAGTTGTGTAGAGGACATTTTTTTTATTAAGGGAAAATAGTTTTGAAGGGACTATACCCTGTGTACAAAAGGGCTCAAAAGCTAGATAGAGAAAATGAGAAAAGCAACCCAGAGAGGGGCAAAATAGTCAACCAAGAAAGGCTCAACAATCAGATATTACAATAAAGGTGTAAAGTGGATCTAAACGTACAGAGATCTAGAACAAAGAAGACAGGAACAAAAAGAAACCAAAAGTGAAACAGAATAAAGAGCTCAGCCAAAAAACAGCTCCAAAACCATCCGATGACAGCTAGATTATAGCCAAAAAACACAGCACAACAGCCTGTTACTTGATGGCTCTGTCAATCTTGGCCTTGATGGCCTACAATGACATGAAAAAGGAAATGGTTGTGGCCTGAGAGGGGTCCTTCATGTATGCTTGGGAGATTGCAATGTCCCTATTCTCTTTAGGGCCCCATATGTCTTCATTGATCCCACTTAAGCTGCAAACACTATGGACGTGTTGTTCAATGAAGTTATAGATGCTTTTTAGGGCAGACAGAATGCAGTCATTTCAGCTTTGAGAGCTTTCTAGAAAGTCATTTCTTGAGTAAATCTAAGCTCCTAGTCAAAATTTATGGCCATCTAAAGATTAGGATGTCATATTACATTAGTCTTAGTTGTGTAGAGGACGATGAGAGCTTTCCAAAAGGTCATTTCTTGAGTAAATTTGAGTTCCAAATCAAAAGTTATGGCTATATGAAGATTGGGATGTCATACTGAGTTAGGCGTAGTTGTGTAGAGGACATTGAGAGTTTTCCAAAAATTTCTTTCTTGACTAAATCCAAGCTCCAAGTCAAAATTTATGGCTATAAAAAGATTTGTGTGTCACACTACGTTAGTCTTAGTTGTATAGAGGACGTTGAGAGCTTTCTAAAGAGTCCTTTCTTGAGTAAATATGAGCTCCAAGTCAAAATTTATGGCCATCTAAATATTGGGGTGCCATACTTTATTAGTGGTAGATGTGTTGAGGGTGCTCAAAGTTTTCAAAAAAATTGTCTATTGAGTAAATTCGAGCTCCCAGTCAAAATTTATGGCCATTTTAAGATTGGGGTGTCATATTGTATTAGTCATTTTTGTGTAGAGGACGCTAAGAGCTTTCCAAAAATTCCTTTCTTGAGTAAATTCGAGCTCCCAGTTAAAATTTTTATCAATCTCAAGATTGGGGTGTCATACTACATTAGTCGTAGTTGTCTAGAGGAAGGTGAGAGCTTTCCAATATGTCTTTTTTGGAGTAAATTCAAACTCCCAATCAAAATTTATGGTCATCTAAAGATTGGTTTGTCATACTAAATTAGTCGTAGATGTGTAGAGAATGTTGAGAGTTTTCCCAAAAGTCCTTTTCTAAGTAAATCCGAACTCACAATCAAAATTTATGGCCATATGAAGATTGGGGTGTCATACTGCATTAGTCGTAGTTGTGTAGAGAATGATGAAAGATTTCCATAAAGTCCTTTCTTGAGTAAATCTCAGCTCCTAGTAAATAATTTATACCCATCTGAAGTTTCATGTGCCATATCACATTGGTCGTTCTTGTGTAGAAGACGTTTACAACTTTCTAAAATGTCATTTATTAAGTAAATATGAGCTCCTAGCCAAAATTTATGTCCGTTTGAATATTGGGGTGTTATACTACATTATTTGTACTTGTGTAGAGGAAGCTGAGAGCATTCCAAAAAGTCTTTTCTTGAGAAAATCTTATATCCTAGTCAAAATTTATGGCCATTTAAATATTTGGGTGCCATACTTCATTAGTCATAGTTGTGTAGAGGATGCTGAGAGATTTCTAAAAAAGTCATTTTTTGAGTAAATTCGAGCTCTGAGTCAAATGTTATGGCCATATTAAAATTAGGATTTCATACTACATTAGTCATAGTTATGTAGAGGACGCTCAAAGCTTTCTAAAAAATCCATTCTTTAGTAAATGTAAGCTCCCATTCAAACATTATGGCCATATGAAGATTGGGATATTATACTGCAGTAGTCAGAGTTGTGTAGAGGACGTTGACAGCTTTCCAAAAAGTCCTTTCTTTACTAAATCCAAGCTCCCAGTCAAAATTTGCGATCATCTGAGATCCTAGTTGTGTAGAAGAGACTGAGAGCTTTCCAAAAAGTCCTTTCTTGAGTAAATCTGAGATCCTAGTTAAAATTATTGGCCATCTGAAGATTAGGGTGCCATACTACATTAGTCATAGTTGTGTAGAGGAAGAAAAGAGCTTAGTCCTTTCTTAATTAAATTTAAGCTCCCAATAAAAAAATTATGGCCATCTGAAGTTTGGGGTGCCATACTCCATTTTTCGTAGTTGTGTAGAGGATACTGAGAGCTTTCCTAAAAGTCCATACTTGAATAAATCTGAGCTCCCAGTAAAACTTTATGGCGTTTTGAAGATTGGGATGCTATACTGCATTAGTCGTAGTTGTGTAGAGGACATTGAGAGATTTCCAAAAAATCCTTTCTTGATTAAATTAGAGCTCCCAGTAAAAAATTATTACCATCTGAAGATTGGGGTGTTATACTACATTAGTCATAGTTGTGTAGATGACGCTGAGAGCTTTCAAAAAAGTCATTTCTTGAGTAAATCTGGGCTCCCAGTCAATATTTATGTCCATCTAAAGATTGGGATGTTATATTAAATTAGTTGTAGTGGTGTAGAGGACACTAAGAGGTTTCCAAAAAGTCCTTTCTTGAGTAAATCTGAGATCCAAGTAAAAATTTATGGCCATTTAAATATTTGTGTGCCATACTATATTAGTCGTGGTTGTTTAGAGAACATAGAGAGCTTAGTAAAAAATTCATTTCTTAAGTAAATCTGAGGTCTGAATCAAAATTTTTGGCCATCTTAAGATTGGGGTGTCATACTACATTAGTCATAGTTGTGTGCAGGACTCTGAGAGATTTTCAAAGAGTCCTTTCTTGAGTAAATCCAAGCTCCCAATAAAAATTTATGGCCATATGAAGATTGGGATGTCATACTACATTAGTAAGAGTTGTGTAGAGGTTGCAGCGAGCTTTCCAAAACGTCCATTCTTGAGTAAATCCAAGCTCCTAGTCAAAATTTGTGGTCATCTAAAGATTGGGATATCATAATGCATTAGTCATAGTTAGGTAGAAGACACTAAGTGCTTTCCGAAAATTCCTTTCTTTGATAAATTTGAGCTCCCAGTCAAAATTTATGGCCATCTGAAGATTGACGTGTCATACCTCATTAGTCGTAGTTGTGTAGAGGTCGTTGAGAGATTTCATAAAAGTCCTTTCTTGAGTAAATTTGAGCTCCCATTCAAATGTTATGGCCATTTGAAGATTGGAGTGTCATAATACATTAGTCATAGTTGTGTAGACGACGTTGAGAGATTTCAGAAAAGTCCTTTCTTGAGTAAATTTTAGATCCCAGTCAAAATTTATGGCAATCTTAGGATTAGGGTGTCATACTGCATTAGTCGTAGTTGTGTAAAGGATGCTAAGAGCTTTCCAAAATGTCCTTTCTAGAGTAAATTGAAGCTCCCAGTCAAAATTTATGGTCATCTAAAAATTGGCTTGTCATACTCCATTAGTCATAATTGTGTAGAGGACGTTGAAAGCTTTCCATAAAGTCCTTTCTTGATTAAATCTGGGGTCCCATATTGCATTGGTCGCAATTACATAGAGGACATTGACAACTTTCTAAAAAGTCATTTCATGAGTAAATCTGAGCTCCCAATAAAAGTTTATGTACATTTGAATATTGTGGTGTTATACTGCATTATTTGTAGTTATGTAGAGGATGCTGAGAGCTTTCTAAAAAGTCATTTCTTCAGTAAATCTGAGCTCTCGGTAAGAATTTATGTCCATCGAAATATTGGGGTGTTATACTGCATTAGTCTTAGTTGTGTAGAGGACACTGGGAGATTTCCAAAAAGTCTTTTCTTGAGTAAATATGAGATCCCAATCAAAATTTATAGCCATGTAAATATTTGGGTGCCATACTGCATTCATCATAGTTGTGTAGAGGACACTGAGAGCTTTCTAAAAATTCCTTTCTTGAGTAAATTTGAGCTCTAAGTTAATATTTATGGCCATATTAAGATTGGGGTGTCATACTAAATTTTTCGTAGTTGTGTAGAGGACGCTGATAACTTTACAAAAATTTCTCTCTTGAGTAAATCCAAGCTCCTTATCAAAGTTTATGGCTATATGAAGATTGGTATGTCATACTACATTAGTCACAGTTGTGTAGAAGATGCTAAGAGCTTTCCAAAAAGTTCTTTCTTGAGTAAATCCAAGCTCCCAGTCAAAAGTTATGGCCATCTGAAGATTGGGGTGCTATACTGCATTAGTCGTAGTTATATAGAAGATGTTAAGACCTTTTGCAAAAGTCTTTTCTTGAGTAGAGGATTTTTAGCTCCAAGTCAAAATTTATGGCAATCTGAAATTTTTTGTGTCACACTACATTAGTGATAGTTGTGTAGAGGATGCTGAGAGCTTTCTAAAAAGTCCTTTCTTGAGTAAATTATAGCTCCTAGTCATAATTCATTGCAATCTGAAGATTGGTGTGTCATACTACATTAGTCGTAGTTGTGTAGAGGAAAATGAGAGCTTTCCAAAAGGTCCTTTCTAGAGTAAATTAAATCTCTCAGTCAAAATTTATGGTCATCAGAAGATTGGGTTGTTATACTACATTAGTCGTAGATGTGTAGAGAACTCTGAGAGCTTTCCCAAAAGTCCTTTTTTGAATAAATCCGAGTTACCACTAAAACTTAATGGCCATCTGAAGATTGGGGTATCTGACTAGATTAGTTGTAGTTGTGTAGATGACGCTGAGTGCTTTCAAAAAAGTCCTTTCCTGAAAAAATCGTAGCTCCCAGTAAAAATTTATGGCCATCTAAATATTTTTTGGGTTTCATCCTACATTAGCCCTAGTTGTGTAGAGGATGGTGAGAGCTTTCTAAAAAATCTTTTCTTGAGTAAATTCAAGCTCGCAGTCAGATTATGGCCATCTTAAAACTAGGGTGTCAGACTGAATTATTTGTAATTGTGTAGAGGATGCTGAGAACTTTCCAAAACTTCATTTCTTGAGTAAATTTGAGCTCCCACTAAAAATTTATGGCCATGTGAAGATTTGGGTATCATACTACATTAGTCGTAATTTTGTTGACGACGCTGAGAGCTTCCAAAAAATTCCTTTCTTGAAAAAATCTGATCTCCCAGTCAGAATTTATGGCGACCTAAAGATTGGGGTGTCATACTGCATTATTCGTAGTTGTATAGAGGACGATGAGAGCTTTCAAAAAAATCCTTTCTTGAGTAAATTTGATCTCCCTATCAACTATTATGGCCATCTAAAGACTATGGTGTCAGACTGAATTAGTCATAGTTGTGTAGAGGATGCTGGGAACTTTCCAAAAAGACCTTTCATGAGTAAATTTGAACTCCCAATCAAAATTTATTCCCATCTAAAGATTGGGGTGTCATACTGCATTAGTCGTAGTTTTATAGAGGACGCTAATAGCTTTCCAAAAATTCCTTTCTTGAGTAAATCCAAGCTCCCAGTCAAAATTTATGACCGTCTGAAGCTTGGGGTGTCATACTACATTAGTTATAGTTTTGTAGACAATTCTAATAGCTTGGTAAAAAGTCCTTTCTTGAGTAAATTTGATATCCCAGTCAAACGTTATGGCCATCTGAAGATTGGGGTGTCATTTTGCATTTTTCGTAGTTGTGTAGAGGATAGTGAGAGGTTTCCAAAAAGTCCTTTCTTTAGTAAATTTGAGATCCCATACAAACTTTATGGCCATATGAAGATTGGGGTGTCATACTAGATTAGTCGTAGTTATGTGAAGGATGCTAAGAGCTTTCGAAAAAATACTTTATTGAGTAAATAAGTACTCCCAGTTAAAATTAATGGCCATTTGAAGATTGGGGTGTCATAATGCATTAGTCATATATTTCAAATCCCAGTAAAAAATTATGGCCATCTTAAGTTAAGGGTGTCATACTGCATAAGTCATAGTTGTGTAGAAGACGTTAGTAGCTTTCTAAAAAGTCATTTCTTGAGTAAATCTAAGTTCCCAATCAAAGTTTATGGCCATCTGAAGATTGGGGTATCATACTTTAAGAGCCGTAGTTGTGTAGATGATGTTGAGAGCTTTCTAAAACGTCCTTTCTTGACTAAATCAGAGCTCCCATTAAAAATTTATGTCCATCTAAAGATTGGGTTCTCATACTGCATTAGGGGTAATTGTGTAGAGGATGCTGAGAGCTTTCTAAAATGTCCTTTCTACGGTAAATTCAAGCTCACAATCAAAATTTATGGTCATCTGAATATTGGGTTATCATATTGCATTCATCGTAGATGTGTAGAGAACATTGAGAGCTTTCCCAAATGTCCTTTCTTGAGTAAATCGGAGCTCCCAATAAAAATATATGGCCATTTCAAGATTGGGGTGTCATACTGCATTAGTCATAGTTGTGTAGAGGATGTTAATAGCTTTCCATAAAGTCATTTCTTGATTAAATTCAACCTCAAATTCAAACGTTATGGCCATCTGTAGATTGGGTTGTCATACACCATTAGTCGTAGTTGTGTAGAGGATTCTAGGAGCTTTCAGAATAGTCATTTCTTGAGTATATCCAAGCTACCAATTAAAATTTATGGCCATCTGAAGATTGGGGCATAATGATACATTAGACGTAATTATGTAGAGAATGCTAAGAGCTTTACACAAATTCCTTTCTTGAGTAAATACGAGCTCCCAGTCAAAATTTATGGCCATCTGAAGATTCATGTGTTATACTGCATTACTCGTAATTGTGTACAGGATGTTGAGAGCTTTCCAAAAAATTCTTTCTTGAGTAAATCCGGGCTCCCAGTCAAAATTTATGGCAATCTAATGTTTGGGTTGGCATACTGCATTAGTCGTAGTTGTGTAGAGGATGCTAAGAGCTTTCCAAAAAGTCATTTCTTGAGTAAATTCCAGCTCCCAGTCAAAATTTATGGCCATCTAAAGATTGGGTTGTCATACTACATTAGTCATAGTTCTGTAGAGGACACTGAGAGCTTTCCAAAAAGTCACTTCTTAAGTAAATCTAGGCTCAAAGTATTAATTATTGGCCATCTGAAGATTTAGGTGTCATACTGCATTAGTCATAATTGTGTAGAGGATGCTGAGAGGTTTCAAAATGTCCTTTCTTGAGTAAATCCGATCTCCCAGTCAATATTTATGGCCATTTGAAGATTGGGGTGTCATACTGCATTAGTCATAGTTTTCTGAAGGATGCTGAGAGATTTCACAAAAATCCTTTCTTGAGTAAATCAGAGCTCCGTGTTAAAATTAATGGGCATTTGAAGATTGGGGTGTCATACTCCATTAGTCATATTTTCGAGATCCCAGTCAAAACTTATGCGCTCTTAAGATATGGGTGTCATACTGAATTAGTCATATTTGTGTAGAGGACATTGATAGCTTTCCAAAAATTCCTTTATTGAGTAAATCCAAGTTCCTAGTCACACTTTATGGCCATTTGAATATTGGGGCATCATACTATAAGAGTCGTAGTTGTGTAGAGGATGTTGAGAGCTTTCCAAAATGTCATTTCTATACAAAATTCGAACTCCCAGTCAAAATTTATGGCCATCTGAAGATTGGGGTGTCATATTGCATTAGGGGTAGTTGTGTAGAGGATGCCGAGAGCTTTCCAAAATGGAATTTCTGCAGTAAATTCAAGCTCGCAATAAAAATTTATGGTCATCTGAAGATTGGGTTATCATACTACATTATTCGTAGATCTGTAGAGAACATTGAGAGCTTTCCCAAAAGTTCTTTGTTGAGTAAATCGGAGCTCCCGATAAAAATATATGGCCATTTCAAGCTTGGGGCATCAAACTACATTAGTCGCAGTTGTGTAAAGGATGCTAAGAACTTTTCATAAAGTTGTTTCTTTAGTAAATTTGACCTCAAATTCAAATGTTATGGCCATCTGTAGCTTGGGTTTTCATACACCATTAGTCATAGTCGTGTAGAAGATGATAGGAGCTTTCAAAATAGTCCTTTCTTGAGTAAATATGAACTCCCAGTTAAAATTTATGGCCATCTGATGTTTGGGGTATCATGATACATTAGACGTAGTTGTGTAGACAACGCTGAGAGCTTACCAAAAATTCCTTTCTTGAGTAAACTTGAGCTCCCAGTGAAAAAATTTGGCCATCTGAAGATTCATGTGTTATACTGCATTACTCGTAATTGTGTACAGGACATTGAGAGCTTTCCAAAAAGTTCTTTCTTGAGTAAATCCGGGCTCCCAGTCAAAATTTATGACAGTATAATGTTTGGGTTGGCATACTGCATTAGTCGTAGTTGTGTAGAGGACGTTAAGAGCTTTCCAAAGAGTCATTTCTTGAGTAAATTTGAGCTCCCAGTAAAAACTTATGGACATCTAAAGATTGGGGCATCATACTCCATTAGTCGTAGTTGTGTAGAGGACGCTAAGAGCTTTCAAAAAAGTCCTTTCGTGAGTAAATCCAAGTTCCTAGTCAAAATTTATGGTCATCTGAAGATTCGAGTGTCATACTACATTACTCATAGTTCGATAGAGGACACCGAAAGCTTTCCAAAAAGTCTTTTCTTGAGTAGCTACACACTTCCAGTCAAAATTTATGGCCATCTAAAGATTGGGGTGTCATACTGCATTAGTCATAGTTGTGTAGAGGACACTGACAACTTTCAAAAAAGTGCTTTCTTGATTAAATATAAGCTCCCACTATTTCACCTGATTTCTTAGTTTTCTGAGAAGTACTTGACGAAACAGATAAGGTAAAGGTAGTAAGAGGAATACCTATTTTAGGATGGTTGAAGGTTATATGCACGCGTATCTGAATTCTGAATCAAAGTGATTGTGAGAGCTTCCTTTTGGCTAGGAGGAACTACATGTCTAAGAACCAAAACAAGACCACCAAAGGGAGTTAAACAATATAAGCAGTGGACTACCTAACATATGCTAGATCCTGGAAGTGCGATACTTCCTAGATGGCTGTTAATCCACTATTTAAAACAATTCTATGCTGAAATAAAGTAAATATTGTCCTACTATAGTTTAATATAATTTAGGCATCTCATACAAAATGCAATAGGCTAGATCTAATCTAACTAGTTAGGCTAGAAGGAGATTCATGGATCAAGTAGGTTGGTTATAGGTGAATCTTAGCTAACAGGCTAGGTTAGATACAGATCTGAAGGTCAAATAGGTGTTCAAGTAGGTATATATCTAAAAAAAATGAGGTTAAGTTAGATGTGGGTCACAAATAGGTTGTTATTCTGGTAGAGATCAGGCGACACAGAGACCGACCACATTTTTATAGAACCGATGACAATTTTACTGTAACCAGTGATGGTTAGAGAGAACCAGCAATGGTTAAGTCGGAGGCTGGTGGAATCACACAGCCTGGGTTTTTGGAGTTTTGGGGCAAAAGTGGAGTGGATAGAAGACAGGGATTGATCATAGAGGGGGTGTAGATATGTTGCAAAGGTTTGAGACTACTGAGGAGGTCAAATAGGAAATTGGGCCAAGTATTAAGATGATTAGGTATGGAAGGTGGCAGCAATTGGAGAGAGGGAATAGACAGAGGGTAAAAGACTAGGTTCCTTTACCACAAATACTACAGATGATGATAAGAAAATGAAATAGATGGAAGGAGGATACTTAGTCTTCTATGAGGTATAGGTCTAAAGAATAATGAAGAAGTTATTGTGTTGGAGGATGCTAGGAAGAAAGTTTCACTATTGTGCCAGTGTATTTTGGTTGCCTTTGTTGATCAAAAATTAATCTTCGTTCTATTGTCGCATCTAAAGAGATTGAACTCGAGATCAAAAAATTTTCAACCCATATTACAAAGTTGTAGATGGGTCTAAATAGGCCATTTGGTCCATTCTGGTATAACCGACGTCAATTTAGGGTGAACCGACATCAGTTTAGGGTGAACCGACATTGGTTTAGGTGAGATATCTCAGGTTGTTCAAAAATTGCCTAGAAATTTTCTCTGCCATTTGATAAGGGTCTCCTCTTTTTCTCGGGGTGAAAACCGACCTTAGGAGGCTTTTAAATGTGAGTTGAGGGGATGGGTCTAATGTTAGGTTTTATTTAGGAAATTGGTTTAGGGTTTAGGTTAATGGGTCAAATGATGGGGGTGGTTAGGTGAGGTGCATTTAATAAAGGAAATTATATTAAATAGGTGTGTGAGGGTAGTGAATTAATTTAATGTAAATAATTAAATTAATGTGTCTGTGGGTAAAAGGTCATTAACTTAATTAAAATAATTAAAGTAATATGTATGGAGATAAATGGCATTAATTTAATTAAAGTAATTAAATTAAAATGTGTGGGGTGCAGGAGGTAGGTGATAAGGTGTTGAGGATGAGGAAGTGATTATAGGGCTGCACTAGGGGACCAAGGTGATTACAACATGATTTCGGTGTCTACATTTCACCCATTTTTATTGCGTATCTTGTATTGGTAAGCGACGCTAACAAAAATAAGATGTGGTTACCCCATGTGTGGATGAAGGTGATCCCCCTCAAACTAGGAACTGACAAAGCATAAGGCAGAATTCGTGAGTGGTTTGATAAAAGTGGAGGCAAAGTAGAATGATGAGAAATGAGTTATGGGGTAAAGGGAAAATCTGGCATATATGTAAATGGGTAAATGGGCCAAGGTCAAAGATAGTGGCAGTTGAACGCACACAAACGTGTAAACTGTGACATGTCACCAGGTTGAAGAGCTTGCAAACTCTACATCGTCTAAGGTCAATAGGTTTATCCAAACAAGGTTGAAGTGAATCTAGTATCCAAGGTATAAGATATGGTAAGGAAACACAATGTAGGTTAGGTGTAGGAACGTTTAGGCATGCTCCAGGACACCAAAGATGGTGTTGGGATAAAAGGTCATGGCTATAGGCTAGGTAAGGTCACAAGGTCAAACAACACAGGTAACAGTGTTGTAAGGTATAACGAGAACATTGTTTCAAAGGTCACAAATAGTTTTCTGGGTCCAGGTAGATAGGTCATAGCATGGGTAAGGCCGGGGTAGGGGTAAAATAAGGAGGCGTCAACAGCTAACGAGGTAAGGTTGAAGAAGGTGGAGGGCCAGAGGGGAAGGTAAAGTGGTCCAGGTAGGTGTAGGGGAGGCAAAAGAAAGGGGAGGTAAGGAAAATTAAGTAAGTGTGAGGGCAATGACTATGTAGGGTAACCGACATCGGTCAGTATGAACCGATGATGGTGTAGGATAACCGATGATGGTTATCTAGGGCAATAGATGGGCATTGGTCAAGGGTTAACCGACATCGGTTGATTCGGGTATGTTATAAAAAGTGAAAAACCTACATTTTTAAAATTCATTTATGCATTGTGAAAAGGAGAAAAGGACAAGAAGAGAGAAAAGAGGAAGAGGAAAAAAGATAACGTCAGAGAGCTTGGTTAGTGAGCCATATAGGCGAGATTGATTGGGCAAGAGATGAGGCCACGAGATTGGATCGAGCGAGGCAATTGGTTGGGAGAGTGAGAGGTCATTCGAGGATGGCAGGGGCTAGAGAGGGATCAGGAGGAACAACGTGGAGGCTGGAGGTTCTACCATGATGGCAATAGAGGGATGTGGTAAGTGTTGAACCTTGGTTATTGATTGTTTAGTGAAATTGGTTGAAATATAAGAACTATTAAAATGGGGGTTGGGGGGGAAGGAATTTGAAAATAAGGGGGAAAGGGGGGGGGGGAAATGGGAATGGGGAAGGTTAGGGTGTAGAGTAAAAGGGTAGTATAGGAAGAATTAGGGGTGTAAGGAGGGGTTTAAGTGGGTAGAAGGAGTAGGAAGGGAAAACATAGGGTTGGGAACTCGGGGTGGGTGGCATGATAATGACCGATGTCAGTTAGCATGTGGCCGACATCAGTGGGTAGTGACCATTATCAGTCACAAGAATAGTGACCGATGTTGGTGAAGGGGAGACCGTTGTCGGTGAAGGGATAACTAGGGTCGATCAACCTAAGGTTAAGTTGGGACAAAAAAGGGAAGAGAGTAAGGGAAGGGTGGGAAAGAATTAGGTGAGAGGGAAAAGGTTTAAGGAAGACAGGAAGGGTTTAGGGTGGCTTGGGTGAGGGGTAGGGTAGATAGTTTCGAGTGGATGGGTTTGGGTAGGTTTAGGTGAGGGTTAGGGTAGATGGGTTTGGGTAGGTTGGATTAGTGACAAGGGCCATGAGATAGAGGTGGGGAAAGAGATTAGGTCAGAATGTGAGGGAAAATAGGGTAAGTTTGGAAGGTTTACTAATACATTGCACTTGTGGGATGCAGGCCCGAGACAAGTTACGAATGAGGGCCTGGGTGCCGCCCTTATTATTGATAGTACGGGTGAGCATGATGTAGGAGGAGTGGTAGCATGTTGCAGAGGTGGGGTTGATAGGGGTGAGGCGCTACTAGTATGTAGTCCAAGAGGCGAGTCTGATGGTTTCCCTCATCGATAGATGGGACTCAGAGACCAACACCTTCCATATGCCGACAGGTGAGATGACGATCACCCTGGAGGATGTCTACAGGATCTTGCGGTTGCCCATATTGGGGGCCCAAGTTTATTCTATCTCTTCAGAGGCATCTGAGGAGTTACTAGCACCTATTTTTGGTGAGGGTGTAGAAAACCTAACATTCCATAACGCTAGCATGAGCTATGGAGTGATGTATAGAGCTCATCCAGAGGAGATGAGGTTAGTGGTACTTTTGATGGAGGCAGTGTGCTGCTTCGCACTGCCAGATGCAAAGGGTGGGAGATTCCAGAGGTCACTGATGGGAGTCCTTCATGACATGGCTATATAGAGGACATGGTTCACATGGGCACCTACATTTCTGACCCATTTATATAGAGAACTATGCACCTATGGGCAGCTACGAAGGTTCAACATCTGTTGTGTTGTACTATTGCATTGTTGGGCTTATGAGCACATTGTTTATGTTTGACCAGTGGGGATACCTCGGACAGATGCATTCCCACAGAGAGTTTTGAGAGTTGGGTATAGGTGGTAGGTATTGACCATTGGAGAGGCCTGAGGTACCAGAGCTACTCATGATGTAGCTTACTATAGGAGGTTTTTGGAGGGGTTGTCTGGGTTGGACATCGTTTAGTGGCCATATGTGGGCTTTCTTGCATACAGACAGATGGCCACAAAGCTAAATGGGCTACAACAATATATGTGGATAGAGGTGAGGAGAGTGGGAGAGCACGAGCATATACACATAGAGCAGTTTAGGTACTAGTTCGAGTTAGTCTAGGATGTATCACCTCTGTTCTCGTAGTATAGGAGAGATGACATGGAGAGACCTATGTCTCCACCGCGATCCATCGTACCGAATGGATAGGAAGAGTAGCCAGTGGATTCACAGATTGATGATGCCAGAGTGGTAGAAAAATACAGGTAGTGGTGGGTAGCATATCTGAGAACCGTACCACTGAGGCGAGGGAAACCAAACTTAGCCACTATCACAGTGCAGAGGGACGCCCTACAGGGGCAGGTGGCTACCATGGTGATGTAGCTCGGGATTATATAAGGGCAGCTGACAGGTATAGAGGCACAAATTTCCACATTACAATCCTAGATAGTGACGTTGTAGGCTCAGGTAGGGCAGGGATAGGTACCTGCATAGGCGGAGGTAGGGGAGATGGATATCAAGAGGAGGTAAGCGAAGGGGGAGAGCAGATAGCCACCCTACAGGTTTAGGTATAGGACTTATAGGGCCAGTTGGCCATAGTGTAGGGAGAGGTTACGGGTCTACAGAGCTAGCTATCAGTAGCACAGGTACATATTACTACTGTGAAGGCCTAGATTGAGGTACATGCATAGCTCCTAGAACCGAGTTAAGCCATGGTACTGACACAGGGCACAGGGTAGATTCTGGGATAGGGTCCCATGGTACAGGCATCCACATAGGCAAGGAGACCCATGGCACCCCAAAAAATAGTTACCATGGTCAGATTTAGGGATGCCCTAGCAGAGGAACGATATTATCAAGATTATTTTTTGGCTGTCAGGGTAGATGTGCCCTCTTATGCCTAGTATAGAGCACAGGATGCCTCCAGTGAGAGGACTAGATCCCGTGCTCATAGTGTGAAGAGTACAGGGGGCCGACCATCCCAAGGATACGTTCATGGTTAGGCCACTAGTGTGTAGAGGCTAGCCTTAAGTGAGGGGCCATCAGCAGGAGGTGAGGCAGGTGTCGGGCACCAGACAGGTGCGACAGAGGGGTTGGGAGAGACATAGTCACAGGGAGCATTCCTCGACATTATATGGGGAGATGATTGACTTGTTATGGACTGACCTGCGTGCTGAGTCATTTTTGTATGGATTATATATGAGATCAGCCTGCATGCCAAAGAGATTTTGTATTTATTATTATTTTTTACATGATATCGGCCTGTGAGACGAAGATATTTTTGTATTGGATAGCAGCCTACGAGCCGACGACGTATGAGAGACACATGTATTTTGGAGATGAGTGTACATTATTATGATACACATGTATTTATATGATGAGACGTACGAGGTTCAGATTATTATGTATTGTGATATGCATTTTATGTTACTTTTGTTATTAGATGAATGGATTAGGTGAGTCAGGCATGACGGATTCAGGTTAGTTTAGGTATGGATCAAGTTAGGTCATTTTAGGCATGGATCAAGTCAGGTTAATTTTAGGCATGGATCAAGTCAAGTTGATTTAGGAATAGAATTAGTCAGGTTGGTTTAGGCATGGATCAAGTTAGGTTGGTTTAGGCATGGATCGAGTCAGGTTGGTTTAGGCATGGAATGAGTCAGGTTGTTTTAGGTATGGATTGAGTCAGGTTGGTTTAGGCATGGATCGAGTCAGGTTGGTTTCGGCATGGAATGAGTCAGGTTGGTTTAGGCATGGATGTGTATTTCAATATTTTGGTAATATATGTTAATGTAAATGAATGTAATGGTGTACAATGTTTAAATATGGGTTATAGATGAATATGGGAAATAATGGAAGTGGTAAAAGAGTATGTGAAACATGAGGAGTGCATGTAGGTCGAATGATGTGGATATTGGATAGATTTCTTCATTTTTGATATGAATAGGAAATCAGGTAAAGGTGGGGAAAATAGTTAGGGTAGAGATTGGCTGAGCTAACCTTTCAGGGCCCCATGTCCTGGAAGTGCTACCTACATAGTCTCGGTGAAAAGGCACCTCAGACCAATGTAGTTCTCCCATAGGGTAGGTTAATAGGTAGGGTTGAGTCCAAGTCATAGGGATGATTAGGTCAAGATCAATTCAGTTTGGGTAGAGTATAGGTAGATAGGTAAAGGTGATTTTGGTTCAATTGAGATGGGAGAAGAAAATCCCAAAAGACAGGCGTCAAGGGTTTAGTCCTATATAGGAGGATCAAAAGGTAATGAAGAAGAGAAAAGATAAGAGCGGGGTAAGAAAGCCACTTGATTAGCAAGGATCAAAATGCATGAAACACGTCTACAGATAGGCTAGTGAACATAAGACCCTAAATACATTGCATGATTGATAATTTCCAAGAGTGACGAATAGTCACAAGATCACCAAATGTCATTGGTTCAGCTAGTCCCTTGAGGTATGAAGTGAAAAGACAATGGGTAAGGAGGTGAAGGTAATCAGGTCATATGTTATGAAGAAAAATTCCTTGGGTAAGGAATCCAAGATCACAATAGGCAAGTCCATGACGAAAAAGGTTTACTTTTCTTTTTCTTTTTGACTTTTTTAGATAGAATGATCGATGTGGGAAGTCTATACTAGATGAATATATGTCTCCTTGAGGTCTTTGCGAAGCTGATCGATGTGGGAAGCTTCTAAATTTTGATTTTTTAGAAAATAGTCCTCTTTTTGGAAAGACTATGTAGAGAGTTATGAGCTTTTTATAGTTGTCCTTTGAGGGAGTAGTCTACTTATAGTGAAAAGTGAAGGTGGAAGATGTCCTTTTGAGGGATTCATCTCTTTATATTGGAAGTTTGAATCAAGGAGTTAATCCCTTATTTTTAGAAATAATTTTTTTGGCTTTTAAGTCATGGACTAGACTATAACAAAGCATTTGGTTCTTTTTGAGAAGGAAAGGGTGAATGACCATGGGATCTCATCTAAAAGAAGACAAAAATTATCCATGAGAATCATGCCATGTGCAGAGTCGTGGTGCACATATTTAAGAGAAGGAAAAATGGTGATGGGTAATCACATTATTCTTGTTTAGTCATTGAAGTGGAGGGGTGGAAAAGAGAAAGGTGAATGGTTCTCAAGGGATGAGCATGAAATAGAGAAGTAGTGATGTAGGAATAGAATTCAATAGTAGAATGATTGAAGATGCAAGGAATTGAGGGGCTCAGGTTCAGGCTTACCATCAAGTGAAGACAAACGATAAGCACCTGATCCATAGTCATGGGTCACAATGTATGGTCCAAGAAAATTAGGAGAAAATTTTCCCCTTTTGCTTTTTTCTGCTTTGGTTATGTGTTGATTTTCCTTGAGGACAAGGTCACCAACCTTGAAGGTGCATTCATGGACTCATTTTTCATAGGCACGCTTCATGCGTTTTTGGTATACTTGGAGATGGTCGAGAGCATGAAGATGGTGTTCATCTAATAACTCAAGTTGTGCTAAATGGTCTTGTTGAAATTCATCATCGGTAATCATATCTTAAAGAGAGATATGGAGAGACGGGATCTGGACTTCAAGAGGAAAAAAAACCTCGGTACCATAGACTAGAGAAAATGGAGTAGCAGCAGTGGAAGTGCAAATACTAGTACGGTATGCCTAAAGGGAAAAAGGAATGTGCGCATGCCAATCCTTCCCAGTATTGTTAATCACTTTCATGAGAATTTTGTTTATGGTTTTGTTGGTGGATTCAGCTTGGCCATTGGTTTGTGGGTAATATGGTGAGGAGAAGCTAAGATGGATACTGAAGGCGTTGCAAAGTTTCTGTAGAGTTTTGTTTTTGAATTGTTTTCCATTATCAGTGATAAAGTGATGTGGAACACTGAAGTGAAAAATAATGTGATGATTGATGAACTCACATATTTTCTCAGCTTTAATGGAGATGAGGGGTACAGATTCAACCCATTCGGTGTAATATTCGGTAGTGGTGATGATCCATTGATGTCTTAGGGAAGAGTGGGGATTGATCTCTCTGACAAGATCCAAACCCTATTGAGAGAAGGGCCAAAGGTCACGAGTGACCTATAAGCCATGACTAGGTGTGTGATGAATATTGACATGTTGTTGGCATTTTACACAATGTTTAACGTAGTCACAACAATCATGATTGAGGGTCGGCCAATAATAGCCTAGGTGAAGAATGTGCTTAACAACAACAAGGCCACTAAAGTGACCTTTGCATATGCCATTGTGAACTTCTTTAATGGTATAGGGGATTTTAGAGCTGGTAAGGCATCGTAAGACGATACTATCAAATATGCATTTATAGAGGATGCCACCCATGATGACATAACGAGAGGCCTTTTTGAGAAAGGCATGTTGTCCATTACATGTGAGATCAAGAGGCAATATAGAAAGGGAAAGGTAGTCCATAAGCTGCTTATACCAAAGGTCTTGTGTGTTTAGTGAGGTAGTTCAGATAAGGTTAGCAAAAAAAGATTTATAAGAAGGTCTTGGTATACGTTTGAGGGTAGCAAAGATGTTTGAATCATTAGGTGAAGTAGGTATCTGAGAAGCGAGGCAGGCCATGGTATCCACGAATTTATTGGTGGATCGCAGAACGGTTTGAATTTTATAGCGGTCAAAGGTAGTGAACATGATGCTAATGTAACATTTGTACTCTTGAATTATTTCATTATGAAACTGATAAACACCATTGATTTGGTTTACTACCAGTTGAGAATCACTAAAGATATTAATGGACCTAACCTCTAAGGCATAGGCAGTCATGAGACCTAATACGAGCGCTTCCTATTCGGTGATATTGTTGTTGCATTCAAAGTCGAGTTTGAATGATAAGGTCATGGGTTCACCATCAAGAGGAATGAGAATGATTCCTGCACCACCCCCATGCTGACATTTGGAACCGTTAAAGAATAAGGTCATTTGGTAAGGTTCATCATCCAAAGAGAGGTTAGCAATGGATTCGTCAGGGAAATCAAAGTTTGAAGATTGATTCCCAGAAAGAGGCACATCAGCAAGCTAGTCAATAATGACCTAACCCTTGATAGATTTTTGGTGAATGAATTCGAGGTCTAGGTCAGCAAGAAGCATGAGCCAATGTGTGTCGTGTTGATTTTGTTAAGGTTTTGTGGTTGAGTAGGTAATGGCAAAGTTTGATGACAACAAAAAATAAGGCTAAGAAAAGTTTTTTTGGGTGAGTGTATCAAGTTTAGTAGTCCAGAAGGGTATGAATTATGTAATAAACTACATGCTCCCTATGTTGTCCATCAAGATGAGTGAGCATAGCCCCTAAAGAGTGATCGGTAGAAGATATGTATAGGTAGAAGGGTTGGTCGTCTTTAGGTGGAACAAGTACGAGTGGTTGGAGAAGGTATTGTTTTAAGGCCTCAAAATATTTGTGGCAATCTTTATCCAATTTGAAAGAGACATCCATTTTGAGAAGGTGATGAAATGGTTGAGAATAGTCAGAGAGTTTGGACATAAATCACCAAATAGATTACATCTTTCCCTACAAAATACGAAGCTGATAGAGGTTAGTGGGTGGAGACATATTGAGAATGGCCTTGAATTTAGTAGGTTCAACCTCCATACCATGTAAGGAAATGATAAATCCCAGGAGCTTTCTTGAGAGAACCACAAAGACACATTTCATTGGTTGAAGGCAAACGCAATACTTGATAAGGTGATCAAAGATGGTTTTCAAGATAGTAAGATGTTCAACCTGATGTTGGATTTGGCTAGAAGATTGTCTACATAATCTTCTAATATACAGTGTATAATGTCATGGAAAATGTAGGTCATATCCTGGTGATAGGTGGCACTAGTGTTTTTAAGGCCGAAAGGCATGAATCGATAGCAGAAGGTTCCCTAAGGGGTAATGAATCTAGTTTTGTGTTGATCCTCTAGAGTGAGCAAGATTTGTTTATATCTCGAGAAACCATCCATAAGTGATAGCATCTCATGGCCAGCAGTAAGGTTAACCAACTGGTCAATACTAGGTAGAGAAAATTAATCTTTTGGGCAAGAAAGGTTGAGATCATGGAAATTATTGCAAATGCAAAGCCCCCCTATCACCTTAGTGATAGGAACCATGTTAGAAATCCATTGGGGGTAATCGATGGGTAAGATGAAGGAAACTGATAGAAGGCGTTGAAGTTCTTCTTTGACAAGAAGAGCAATGCGAGGGTGTATTTTCCTCAACTTTTGTTTTACAGGTTTGGCATCGGGAATGGTTACAATATTGTGGAGCACGATAGTGGGATCAATGCTAGGCATGTTAGCATAGGACTGAGTGAAAGCATGGCTATGATTTTTAATAAAATAAGTGAGGGCTTCTTGTTAAGTAACATCTAGAGACTGGCCAATCTTGAGAATGTGGGGGTCATCCTGAGTTTGGATGTTGACTTCGATAGTCGATTGATGCAACATTATTTGTGTCTTAGAAGGTAACGACTGATGAACATAAGAGTCTTCAGTACCAAGGTAGGTGAGTATGGACTCATCATCCTGACATTGAACCACATTAATAGAAGGAGTATCGTCCCCTATCATGTCAGGATACAAGAAAGGAAGAGAGGAAGGAGCCTCGCCATCGTGGTGAAAGGTCAAAGGCCCCAAGGAAATGGTATTTAAGAAAAAAAAAGGTAGGAGGGATAGACTCAAAATCCATTGACTCCGATGGTGAAGGTGGTGAAGGTGGGGTAGGTGGGGTAGGTGGAGAGGGGACAATGTCTTCAATGAGTTCAATACGGGGCTTTTTGACAGGTAATTTGGTAAAACCAATTCCACTGCAATCATTGTGTTTATGCATGGTACATGAAATAATGGTGTGACGACCTTGCTCATAAAGGACAAAGCTGAAACCCTTCCAGGCATAGCAGTGTAGGAAAGTGTGAGCGAAGTGGTGGTTGGTAAGTGACTGAAGGTCATCCAAAAAAGGTCAGGTTTGTGATGGTGGTTTGGGTGTGTAAGTGGAAATATCAAGTCCCCCATAGGTAAGATGGGTACAGAGGTGGGGTGGACCATAAAGGAGATGCTCGCCTATGCGGTGATCATAGTGAGGATGTTGGTGAAGGTTTCCACATGCTTATGGAGTAAGGAATGTATTGACATTGTACAAGCGATACTCTCCCATAGTGAGGCATTGAAAAACACCTTCCAAGGGATCAGTGGTTGATATATTGGTGGTTGGAATGGAGGAAGTGTTAGAAATTAGATCAGAAGAGGTGTAAGTTAGTTGGGAAGCTGATGTGTGACTGGTGGAAGTGACAACAGTGGTGGGAATAGAAGATTTGGGTGAAGGTAAAGTTATAACGGCGTTGGTGGATGGGATCGTGTGTCAAGAAGATGTAGGCAGAGAGGTAGATGCCTTAACAGGTACAAGGACATCATTGGGCTGGTAAAGCATGTTACAGGTTTTGAAAGGTGATGGGTCAACTGGAATGGTATAGGAACAACCTTCATGTTCGAACTTTATACATCAGTGTAAAGTAGAAGGGACACAACCCATGGCATGAATCTAGGGTCTGTCGAGCAAAAAATTGTATTGAAACTCCCCTTCCAAAACATAGAACAACTCAAGAATAGTACGGGGACCCACACGAACATGGAGGATGATAGTGACAAGTGTAAAGGTGATAGCGTCGTTGAATGAATGTGACATGATTGGATGTTTATGCATGCAGTTTTTGGGTATGTGCATTTGTTCAAATGCGTGAGAGGAGACGATGTTAATGCTAGCACCACCATCGATCATAACACGTCAGACACATATATTATCGATATGGATGGGGATGAAAAGTGCAAGATCTAGGTCATTGGTTTGGTGGGGGACAATTTCATCATTTGAGAAACTAAGGATAACAACTTGATGAATAGGTGGAGGTGATGAGGTAGATGGCAATTTGGTGAGAGAAGCGACACGATGAGGTGTGATAATAGATGCTACAGGTGTGGGGTCATTAGGTAAAACCAAATTAGATTGAAGGACCTCCATGAAGGCTTGGTGATGTGATTCTGAGGTTTGGATGAGATCATATAAGGACATTTTGAGAGAAGATTGGTGTAACTGTTTGAGCATCGTGCAGTGCGTAACCCCATCAGAGATATAGGATATGTAGGACCATGGATAGTGTTTTTAGGCATGGGTGTAATTGGTATGTTGGGTATAGGAATGCTTGGTGGGTTAGCTACCTTTTCTTTTCCTTTCTGCACATGTTTAGTGATGTGTACCATGATGATTTGAGGGAAGTTGGCAAATGGAGGTGTAGGGTAAGTGGTATAACGACATAAAGAGCAAAAACCTACTGGAAGAGAAAATCCTTGTGAGGTTAGTTGGGCGCAATGAAATTTGGGTGGTGGCATGGAAAGTTCTCTTATGTGAACCATGTTAATTTAAAATTTTAGAGATGGAAAGGAAGGTTGTGATGATGAAGATGGAGGCTGTGGTATAGGTGTAGGAGGAAGATGTGAAGAAGGTGGCAAGGGTGAAATAGGTTCATCATCCAAGAGGTCATCGTCATCAAAATTGAGGTTAGAAGGACATAATTGAATGAGGGAAACCTTTAGATGCTTACAATTCTCAACATCATGTCTTGGCACATGATGGTAAGTGCAAATTTTAGTATCATCAAACCCTTCCGGTTTAGGTTTAAGAGGTTTGTAAGGTCTAAGAGGAGGGAGGGTGATAGTAGAGCTTTCCAGGAGGTTAGCCAAGATGGTGGCATATGATCCCTCCAGTGGATCACAATGTGAAGTGAAAGTAGGTTTGGTTGGAAGATTGGGTGGTTGTGGTGGTAGTTGAGGTGATGTAGTCTTTGATTTGGGTTTTACTTTCTTTGGTGTAGGTGCAGCAATAAAAAGAGGGGTAGGTTTAACCACCTCTTTAGAAGTTAACGGTTTTTTGTGATTGTTGGTGCTTTTTCTTAGGTAGAGGTGTAGGGGGAGCACGTGATGTAGATGGAAAAGTAGATGGTGGGAGAGGATGAGTGATCCAAGGGGAAAATTGAGGTGCAGTGGTAGGTTTTGGTCAAGGTCATGAGGGAGGTACAAGTGAGGTGGAAGAAAATGTCATAGGTACTGAAGGAGATATAGAAGGTAATGGTGGTATAGGAGGCAAAGAAGTTATAGATGGTTATGAAGGATGCAAGGTTCACCTAGTGGAGCTATAGACTATGCTAAAGGGGTCAAGGGAATTTTAGGTTTACCCCTAGAGAGAGTAGATTTTGTCGAGGTAGAGGGGTGAGGTCCTTGTACGTACCCAAAATTGTAAGGTACTGTACTGCCAGAACAGTGTAACAAGTGCCCCGATGATGATACAAGTCTCCTCGTGAGGTGTTCGGGATCCAGAAAAGCCCTCAAAGTATGCGTTAACATCCCACATGCCCTTCTTAGCCCCCGTGCCCTTTGTTTTCCCCTTTTTCCCTCTTTCCTTGGCGTCTTGACCTTCAGTGATGAAACCACCACCCTGCAGGGCAGCGGTCTCGTGACCGCCGCCCTGAACAGGGCGGCAGTCCTGTAACCGCCACCCTGCTCAGAGCAGCGGTCCTGTGCACATTTTCCAGAATGCTCTTTTGACGTGACTGGCGTGAAATATCACGATTCACCAGCTTTCCCTTGCCGACTTAAGCATGCGTTTATGTTTTTGGTCCCCTAGAATAGTTTTTTTCCTTTGTTTATTTTTTAGGAGTTCAATTTGGTTTTGATTTTTGAGTGTTGGAATTCCTATAAATGCATAGCTTGTGCTGAGGCAAATGGCCACCATTTTTTGTTAGAGTCTTCTGATTTTCAGTGGTTTGGTCTGCCAGCTTGCTTAGAATTGATAGCATAGTTCATTTCATACTTGGTTAGTATTGTTCAGCTATTGGTAAGCCACAGACCCATCTTGTGCAGGCAGTGTTGTTATCTCATCCCAATCCAGTTAGAAGCTTGCCTCTGAGTTTCTCTTTGTTGTAGATTTTTTTTATTGTGTCTTGGAGTTCTTAGTTCAATCCATTATATGCATGGTTAGCTTTATTCAGCTGTTGGTAAGCCACATATCCAACTTGTGCAAGCAGTGTCTTTATTTTATCCAATCCATTGGAGCAGAATTGCTTAAGAAGCCATTAAAGTTATAGGTTTTTCTCTTCGTATAGGATAGTTACAGGTTCTGGTCACTTCATGTTGCATGGTTCGCAGTAAAATCCCACTAGGAATCGCATAAGCCAAGCTCTGTACTCTTGCGCTATCCCTCTCCTACTCACATTTTCGGTCTGCATTCTAAGTTGTCCTTGTCCCAAAATCTACTCCTATCGGTGCTAGCATCACACGCTTTTCTGGATCCACGTGAACATGAAAGAACGAGGAGATCATACTAAGGGGATGAGATCACATACACCATCGGATTCGCCACTATTCTACGGAATCTAGGTTTTAAATTTCAAAGTTCTAGTCAGAATCATATCAAATAGAGTAGTTAATCACTTTATTTCAATAAATTCTATTCTCGATATTGCCAGGGAAGCTGTGGGGATTGATAGTTTCTGAGAAACTATGATTCACTCCTCACTTCTGAGGTAGGATCGAGAATCTTGTCGGTAGATTAGACAAACTGTTTAATTTAGAGTAATTCTACAAAATCGCACAGGCAAATAACTACACTCGGTTATCTTGTCTTTTTCAAATTATTGTTTAGTTATCATTTCTAGATATGCTTAAAATAGTTTGCTTTCCTTAAAAATATTAAAAGTTTTCTTAGAAGAATAAAAGTTATATGGTTAGATTTATTTGACATAGTTAGAATTTGCTTCGTTACAGTCAGATTTGCATTTTGTTTCGTATGACAATCACGGGACCTCAAGAGCCCAGGGAATATATATTTGAGCCAATCGTGCCTCAACCAAACCTAGTCACAACAATAGTTGACATAGACCAAAATCTCAGGATACAAGTATTCCGAACAACCACAGATTTACAACTGATCAGTTCGCAGTTAAGAGGATTAAACATAGAAGACGACCAAGCACATGCGTTTTGGTCAAGTCAGCCAAACTACAGATTACCCTAGAAAACATCCACATGACTGTAGAAGGGCTCGAAAGAGAACAAAAATTTGGGTGTGATCCTCTAGTTCCATAGCCAGACGCTGGAGACACCCTCGTAGATATAGATACCAGCTTAAGAATCCAGGTTGCGAGAACGCCTGTAAGGTATTCTGAGAAGATTGCACAACTATTGGTTCTAAACATAGAAGCTGAGAAAGCATACGATTACTGGATACTAGGGATTAGAACTTGATCCTGTGTATGACCATAACAGGACCGCAACAACCAAGAGTCTATGGTTGTGATCCACAGATCCCACAGCCCAACGAATCCACAAGTCAGTTAGACATAGACACTAGCCTACGCATCTTGGTATTCAGGTCCACTCCACTTCCACCTATCATCATCGAACAACTGTCCTTACTAGATATAGTGGCTAACAAAGCTAGGGAATTCTGGACTAGGCCAGAAAATCATCCATAGAGTCAATTATATTCATCATCCACTATATGACCTTATCGGGAGATATACACGAAACAATCCCAGGTCATTTTCCACGTATTCCGCAACCCATAGATCGAATCACGCCAGAGCTCGATATTGATTGGAGCCTTCGAGCAGTCATCCTTGCTGATCGATCTATCACACCAGTCCAAGTTAGAAGGGCCTTCTTTGCCTTAGATTCACAAATTCCACTAGTGCGTGTCGAAGACATTAGACTACCTAACTAGTTTTTCTACATATTCTACCCCCCATCAGCTGTCTCGTCACGACCTCGGGAGGTCGGGTACACAGAAGAGTTACTTGTTGATTCTCAAGCTCACCTGTCACTTTTCCGGCATACAAAACTCGTGAACCCGATGTGAAACAAACAACTGTTTCACCTTCTCTTTGAAAAGTTTCAAATCTTCTCTCAATCACCTTCATTCTTTCCCATTATTCTGCGGGTATTCATATACCCCCCGAATATGTCGGGATTCGACGCATATGGCAGACCCCTCCTGGGTCTTGAGGCATACTACGCCCAACAAAATAGGAAATCATCACCCTTGCTCTCAGTATGGGGTGAAAACTATTCAACTAATTAGTTGTCAACACAAACCCCAAGAATCAGATATAGTTCGTCTTTTCAAACTGAGGAGTTAGATCAACCCCCTTGAACCCAACAAACAGAGCCTTCAGGTTCAAACAATATGACGTTTACCAGAGAATCTGGTTCATCTCCTCAAATACTACTCAGACCACAAATTAGTAGGCAATCGGATCCATACCTGGTCTTAGATGATGGACAATCAATATGTTATCCTAGGAGTGAACAACGCTCCTAGGGAATGTACCCACCTGTAGGAGGTTTACAAATACAACCCGAAATCTCTTTTTAGGAAAATACCTCCATGCCACTGCATACAAGAAATATTCTTGGAGAAACTTGGCAAGATAGCGATCAGTTTATGTCAGGATATCACGTACCTATACAACACCAAGGTATACAACAAACGCCGCTTAGGCAAAGTACCGTGACTTCACCAAATGAATTCATTTTGACGTTAGTAGAAAGAGTGAGAGGGTTGGAACTGGCTCAAGCAAGTCACAATTCTCTGTTCATACAAACAGGAAGTTCCAATCCTCCATACCACTCTGGCCAGGTAGATCTCCTTACGAGAGTAGGCACGTTAGGCATGCCTCCTCAATATCCACAACAAACGCCAACAAGTCCTATCATCTCTAATACAATTCCTCCCGGTCTAGTGTCGAACAGTCTGTTCCTTGACAATACCCCGTTCTACTTAAACATATACTCTAAATCACCACAAGGAGATATGTTCTCCTCTCCCGGCATGTTTTCTCAAACACAGGGACCTCCCTATGCCCCTGCCAATGCATACACTGCACCGTATCAACAACCTATCCCACCACCACTCCCTCAACAAACACCATCAATGGTCGAAAGCTATGCGATAGGGACTTATTCAGAATACCTAAAGGAACCCTTAGATTTCACCATATGAAGCATCATGCTTCCAAGACCTCTCCTTGATTTGCCCAAGTTCAAGGGTGAGGGAGATCCAAACGCACATATCAAATCTTACGCTACAGCCATTCGGGAATTACTCCCATGGGATGGGGTTGTTGCTAAAATATTCCCCAAAATGCTGGAAGGCATTGCTTTCGATTGGTATTATAGAATACTTGAGGCTTCCATACATTCATTCAAACAACTTGTGTCTGAGTTCATCAAGGCCTTCGACATGAACAAACCTTTAAGAACAGGAATCAGGGAGTTCTTACACATCAAACAAGAGCATAACGAGTCTGTCGCCCACTTCATCCAAAGGTGGCGTACCATCCTTTATTCATCAGCAAGTGCTCCAAACATGGATCAGATGGAACTATGTGATTTATTCCTTCATTCTCTCAGCAAGGAGGTGAAGGAAGAAGTCCAGAAGTTCCCACTAAGAACTTACGATGAAGTACTTGAGAGCGCTCTTCGAATAGACCAAGCAGCGATAGATAGTGGTCGTAAGACATATGGAACAAACGGGAGGTTAATCACCTCCACTCAAAACACTACAACTACCACAAATGTCAATCAAGGACCCAAAATCCTTAACAAAAATCGTGGGGTAACAACGGATGGGGTAACCGACCAGCCCAAGAGGGTAAATGTTGTTAATACTCCGTTACAAACAAACAACCAACGAAACAACAACTTTACCCCGACAATCAATACAGTGGATTTTAACCATCCACAACAACAACAACAACAACAGTGAAATCCCATACAAGGGCCAAGCCAAAACTCATTTGGTTACCAAAACCAAAGTCAAAACCAGAAACAACAATTCCAAAACTTTGGTCTTAATAGGCAACAGTTTGATCAGAATTTTAGGCCACAATACACACCAAACCAACAAAACGGGAATTACAACCCCAATTCTTATTGTGGTTTCCATAAAATTCAGGGTCACGATACTAGAACATGCCGTGACTACAATAAATTTATGCAACGCTTGCCAGAAGAACAAAGACAGTTCTTCACAGACCTGTTTTTGGCGGATCCCATCTCATCATCACCAAATACTCTCGCAGGGGCAGTTTCACCTCAGAATGCTCCCCTCAAGATCTTTAATGATCCGCTCCCAAATCATGATAGCAATAGGCTGAATCCAACCGGAACAAACAAAGGTGCAGTGACGAGAAACAATGATCATGAAGCCTCAACTTCATTAAATCCGTCATTTGCGCCATAGTTGGGAGCTCAACCGAGACTTAAGATAGTCAGTTTGGTAGAATTAGACGCTGAACTGCCTATCGAAGCTATAACAAGAACACGAGAGTATTTCTCTCAACCGAGCCCAAGTCATCTTCCAGAGACAGATAGGAGTCATCAAATAGTTGAAAAACCCATCGGTGCCTATGATTTAATTAGTGACCTAACAAAGACCTTCTCACACATTTCATTTTTGGATTTACTAAAGAACTCTCCCCCTCACAGAGCTGCTCTTTTAGAAGCATTAGGTCTAGGCCATCTAATTAACATCACTCCACCTCCCGAAACACAAGTAAATCACGTAGATTTTGATATCCACCCTCCGGGGCAGCCAGACATGGATGTCGAATTCATCTTCGAAATAAGTAAAATGCCCACAGATGCTGAGATCGCATGCCGAGGTGACCCAGCCTTACACTTGTAAGTGTGGGTTTATAATAACTATGTAAAACGGGCAATGGTTGACGATGGGGCCGCAGTTAACATAGTCCCTTTCTCTTTCCTCCAAAAACTTGGATATGGAGAAACAAACTGTTCCACTACACGAAATACCTTGAGAGGCTATGATAGCCTTAAAGCCACTTCGATAGGAACTATAATACTGCCGGTCACCTTAGGGCCCAAAACCATCTTGACTGAGTTTTATATTATAGATTGGGAAACTAACTATAATATGATCCTCGGCCGACCTTGGATACATCGAATGAAGGCAATCCCTTCCACTTTATTTCAAGAAGTAAGATTCTTGCATCTAGGAAAGGTATTTGTAGCCAAAGGCGATCCAAAACCTTTTGATTTGCACCTAGCTGATTTAAAGAAAAGACCAGGGGTGCACTCAGAATTTGAACTTCCAACAAACCAACTTAATAAACCCTCTGACCCAAAGCCAGAGGAAAAGTTGGTACCTACGACGGATCTTGAAACTACCAGCATAGCCAAAACAATTCCAACCCCTAAAGATAAAACTAAAGAAACAGTATCATTAGGGACTACTGTGAAAATCGTTGAGTTGATAGAACAAGATTCACCAATGTTCTTACCATTTGATTCAGTAGGCATAGGATTTTCACTAGGTGTTGGTTCCTTGCCAGCAGAGGATCTCTGTATGGTAGAAGTAGAGTGCGCAAACGCAATAGATGCCCCAACATCTATACTCCCGGCTAAGTATTGGACTCTCCATTTCGATGGAGCTAAATGTCGTTATGGAGCAGGGGCAGGTATAATTCTTACTTCACCCGAGGAGAAAGTCCTCCCATTTTCTTTTAAATTAAACTTTGAATGTACAAACAATGGCACTGAGTACGAAGCCCTCCTCCTTGGCCTTACCTTAGCCAAAAGAATTGGTATTGATAACATCAGAGTCCTGGGAGACTCGCAATTAGTGACAAACCAAGTTTTTGAAGTATATGAAACTAAAGCTGAACATTTGCAACTCTACAAAAAAGTTGTATTAGATTTAACCAAGGAGTTTAACTTTATATCCATTGAAGCAATCCCTCGAGAGAAAAATCTTCTCGCCGATTCAATAGCAACCTCAGCATCGCGTTTTACTCCAAGCAATGAGTTAAAAGATACCCAGTTCACAGTGTCCATTCGTGATGAACCATTGATAAAAATAATGACAAATCCTCTTTCAAGCAGAAGTGAATCTACCATCCTAGACCATGTCGGAAATGATGTGGCTACTTTGGATTATTTAAATGCCTATGCAGCACTACATCTCTCCTATCACATGCTAGATTTATCCCTGATTCCGCATTCATCTTCCTACTTCAAAAATCCCATAACGGATCTTCCCTCACAAACGGAGCCTAGCATATACGCAATAGAAAATGGGGATGATCTAGATTTACCTCCAGCACCACCTGAGTTCGAAGAGGGTAATGCCTCTTTGATCAAGGAAACAATCGATGTCAACATCGGGACAGAAGATGAACCAAGAATATTGAAACTAGGTTCTTCATTAACCCCAGAAGAAGTGGAAATACATACTCAGATTCTCAAAGAACATCAGAAGGCATTTGTATTTAATTACAAGGAGATGACAGGAGTCGCACCCCACATTGCGGTGCACAACCTCGTCACTAGATCAGATGTAAAGCCAATTAAACAAAAATCAAGACCCATGAAGCCCAAGGTAGCTCTCATGGTAAAAGAGGAGGTAATAAAACTCCTTCAGGTAGGATTCATCAAACCAGTTGACTACTCCCAATGGGTATCTAACATCGTTCCCGTTCTCAAGAAGAATGGAAAGATACGCATTTGCATAGATTTCCGAGACATCAACAAAGCGTGTCCTAAAGATGATTTCCCATTACCATCCATAGATGTTATCGTTGATGCAACAGCTGGTTTTGAACTCTTGTCTCTCATGGATGGATTCTCTGGATACAACCAAATCAGAATATCTGAGCAAGATCAAGCTAAAACCACATTTATAACTCCTTGGGGAACCTATTGCTACACTTTTATGCCATTCGGTCTCAAGAACGCCGGTGCTACGTACCAGCGGGCCATGACATACATATTTCACGATCTAATTCATAAAATCATGGAATCTTATGTAGATGACTTATTGGCTAAAGCTAAGAAGCATTGTGATGATCCTGAAGTACTCCGCATCATTCTCTCACGCCTAATAGAATACGGAGTCACGCTAAATCCAGAGAAATGCGTCTTTGGTGTAACAGGAGGAAAACTCCTAGGCTATATCATATCGTCATGGGGAATAGATGTGGACCCAACTAAAATTCGGGCTGTCCTCAAAATGGTTCCACCTTCGGACGAATCTAGAATCAGGTCATTTCTCAGAAAGCTAGGTGTAATCCGAAGATTTATCCCGGACTTAAGCTTCGCTATTCATCCAATCAATAATTTACTCAAGAAATACTATAGCATTGATTGGACCGAAGACTGCAACGAAGCTTTCAACGCAGTTAAACGTTTCTTGTTGTCACCACCTACGCTAATGCCACTTAAGCAAGATCACCCATTGATTTTATACTCACGAGCTACCAATGTCTCGTTGGCTTGCATGTTGGCCTAAGAAGATGATAACAAGAGAGAACGTGTGATTTATTTCATTAGCCGAACATTGCTCGACTATGAAACATGCTATACATAGGCAGAATGAGAATGCCTTGCCGTAGTCTTTGCTACTAAACGTCTAAGACATTACATGCTGAATCAAGAAACGAAGGTCATGGTAAAAACGGACCATTTACGGACTTTTCTCACACAAGGGTCCTTGTCTAAAAAGGTTGGACGTTTTATAACTTTAATGGGAGAGTTCGAATTAACATTTGTAAACCAGAAGTCGGTTAAAGGACAAATCATCATGGATTGGTTAGCTGACAACCCATTAGACGGAGGCGATTTAGTAGATTTAGACTTTCCAGATGAATGCGTATACTACATTGAAACACGACCCGCTATCTCTGAGTGTCCTTGGTACACTGACATCATTAATTATATCATGGACCATACGTGCCTAGAGGCAATTATACCACAACAAAGAAGGCAGTTGCGCATAATCGTAGCCAAATATGTCGTTATAGAGCAGGTGCTCTATCGAAAAGCATTCGATGGAATGCTCTTAAGGTGTGTCAACACAGAAGAGTCCAAGAGGATTCTCCATGAATCCCACAGTGGTATATGTGGAGGCCACTTCGGTGGCCATGCCACCACTCGAAAAATACATTGAATGGGCTATTTCTGGCCCACTCTAGAACGTGACGCGATAGAGTTTGCACGCATGTGTCATAAGTGCCAAGAATTCTCCCACGAGATCCACATGCCAGCACAAGCTCTGCAACCAATTGCTACTCCATGGCCCTTTTCTACATGGGGTCTAGACTTAATAGGGAAATTCTCTACCTCATCCACAGATGGCCATAATTTTATAATCACGGCCACTGAATATTTTACCAAATGGGTGGAGGCCATGCCTCTTACTACTGTACCTGGTTCTGTGATCGCCAAGTTCATTTTGAACCAAATCATTTGCAGGTATGGTATCCTGCAGATCATTATCTCTGATAATGGAACTTCTTTTAAGAATGAAGAGGTTTGTGAGTTATGCAATAAATTTAAAATAAGCCATCATACGGCTTCTTTGTATTATCCCCAAGCCAACAGACAGGCTGAAGCGACAAACAATACACTAAAAGCCATTCTCCTTAAAACGGTAAAAGAAAACAAGTGAGATTGGCATTTAAAGTTATACCCGGCCTTATGGGCCCACCGAACCTCAATAAGAACACCAACGGGAGCAACTCCTTTCTCGCTAGTATTTGGGGCAGAAGCAGTTCTCCCACTCGAGGTTGAAATACCTAGTCTTCGCATTTCATTACAAGGAGTTCTGGATGAAGACGCTTACAGAGAAGCATGTCTTTCCCAACTAGAAAGTCTAGATGAAACCAGGTTAGATGTTGAATAGTGACATAGAGTCTACACTGACCGGATGTGCCAGCAGTATAACAAGAAGGTCTATGAACGTGACATATACGAAGGTGATCTAGTTCTAAGACTAGACAACCAGATCGATAAGAAGACCAGCGAAGGAAGGAAATTCTGGCCCAAATGGTTGGGCCCATACCGAGTCATGAAGGACTATGGAAATGGTGCATACCTCTTATGTATGTTAGAAGGAGAGGAGTTTGGTGAAACAGTCAATTCCCTGCACCTCAAACATTTCTACGCATAAGTAGCTAACGCTACTTATATAGCTATCTACATTGCATTTTCATATAAATTAGGATCATTTTGTCCATTCGTTTCTTACACAGATTGTGATCAAGGAGTCTATTCTCAAAGCAATTCATTAAAAACTCATGATGTTGTTGGCACAAAATTTTCTAATCATACCTCTCCATCTTCGTGTATCATCAAATCATCTTGGAATATTTTATCAAATAAAATCAAACATGATGAAGTCTTAACGGTAACCATACCAAGATCTGTAAGTTTGTTCTCGCTTTGATTTCTTCTTAGGATAGGTGTCTTGCCTATGGTCTATTCTAGAAGCTTCATGGTGTCACATCTATCCCATATACACATCTCTTTGGAAATAAGCATATACTGACATTTTACTCAAAAAGACAAATCAAAAAGTGATTAAATAGAAAATTTTATTTTTACACATTTCCCTGCCCCACCAACCTTCGGTGATGAGCTTGCATCTCTTACTAGTGACGTAGGGTTGGGAAAGGATGGAAATGCCCTTACTCGCCTATGCTTTGCCCACGGTGATAAACTCACGCTTCTTATTAGTAGCGTGGGGCCAAGTGTAGGGGGTCCTCTTAACAAAGTAAATGTTAAATGGTCATACGCAAGCAATTCAAACTTTCAAACTTTGAGTCAAAAACAAATGAATCAGATGTCTAAAATTCCAAAAAGAGTTAAAAATCCTAAAACCCAGATTTTGTCTACTATGTGGCCATCTACGGGTCTAAGTCTGGATAAACCGCAAAGCAAATTGCATCCAAAACTATGAAGTCATTCGGGTGGAGTAAGCTTATAGTTTTCAATTTGGTTCCACCAAAGCTTCATTTGTCTTTCATCACTATTGTTTCACCATATTTCATAACTTGCGCCCTTTTTGGCTCTTGGTGATGAGCCCTCGCCATCTTACTAGTTGCGTGGAGTTAGGAGTGGGGCAAGTTAATCTGTTCATCATACTAGTTATTTCCATCACTTTGCCAAAACAAACATGAGGTATCCAAATTACTCACAGAAGCTAAGATTTAAGATCACAATATATCTACAATATCATGTATCAGCATCATGAAACACAAAAAGAAAGCAAGCATTTGCATCATTTGTTCTCCATTGCATACATATATAAAAAAAAGAAGCATATAAAAACTACATCGTAGTATACACGAGGAAGCTGGAAACAGAAAGGGAAAACACCAGTGACAAGTTTTGATCCAAAAATGAATGCATATATATAAATAATCAATGTTTATATACAATGCCATCATGCTCTAGGCATGGTCAAACTACTCAAAGAGCCCGTGATATACAAAAGAATCTATAGTACAAAACGTATAGGAGCCAAGTAGTCTCTCAACCCCTGCGCGACCCCTCTGAAGGTACGCGCCCTCGCCTAGGGCTCCGGCTACGCCGGCGCTCTGAATGAACAGAGGGCTCAGAGTCCTGAGGGGCAGCTGCAGTCTCGCCACGAGAATGGCTCCTCATAAGACGCTTGGCTGTCCTATAGCCTACCAACTTTGTACGGAGAGTCGACACCATCCTAGCCACGTGCCAAATGGGAGCAAAGATGTCAGTATGCCTACCGGCTGCTGAGGGCTCCCTGGCATCTACAGATAGCTCCGCATGGGTCCTATCTATGGGGATCATCAGGGAATCAGTGCATACCCTGCGGATCAGATCCCGCCACTCATCGACAGTCTCTGCAAACAAAGGAGAAAAATGAATCAGAAACTAGACAAGAGGCTAAAAGATACAATATCAAAACACAAGGAGAAATAGCAATTGAAACAAATCCTAAAATAAACAAGCATTGAAAGGAGGAAAGGATAACTTACTTGGATCACCGGGCCTCCAAGATGGGTCGCTAAGGCCAACACACGCCGCAGATGCCGCTACTGACTGAGGGGCTGCTCCTGTAGTAGGAGCAACATGACACCCCGCAACGGACTCATCCTCTCCACCATGGCCCTGGGAGAGTGGCTCCTCTGAAACTAGAGTCTCTCTCTCTGCACTCTGCTCGGCCCTCTCTGCCTGCATGATGTCCTGAGTGTCATACCACTCAGGATCACTGTCATCCGTCTGCTCCTCGGATCCTCCCTCTGTAAACTCCTCAGAATCAGAGTCAATATCTATGGGGTCATCACTGCTGTGAGCAGGACCCGCAGTAATTTGAAGCAAAGGTGCCCGAGGCGCACTAGCTCTCCCTCTAGCCTGAACTATCCTCTTGGCTACAATGGGAGTGCCAGGAGTAATCACTGTCCAACCACGGCCTCTAGGCCCCCTCTAGCCTCGCGGACTGATCTATAGACTGGCGCCACTAGAGGAAGCATACCCGTATATGGTAGGCCAAACTGCTGAGGAACCCTGCTGAAAGGATGTACCTCCACTCATCCCACGTGGTCAATAAGCTACCCTGTGGTGGAGCAAGAAATCAATGTAAGAGTCTTCTCTCCCCATATACCAGCCATAAGCTGGTATGGTGTCACCTCCATGTCTACTCTAGTAAGAGAGGAAACTGGTTGGTGAGGTGCTCTGAGCATCGACATATCTGTCCATCTGGCTGCCCTCATAGCCTCGGGATCTGCCACCTCCATGCCTCTCCCATAGGGGATAAAACGCTCATACACCCAACTCATGACTACAGTAGGGTGGCTCAAAGACTGTCCCTGTAGATGGACCACCCTGTATAAATCATGGTAGGTGGTCCCTAGAATATCTGCACCCCAGGCGTATATCCGGCCATCCCCTCTATCTGTGCAATGATGGGGGCCTAGCAGTATAGTAAAGTATCCCCTCCCTTGTCCCCGATCAGCCTTGAGGCAAGGATCCCCATGATAACCTGTCGAAATAGGGGGATGGGCAAAGAAGGAATGGATCGAACTCTCACTCCCTTCTTCAACCCCGTCGAGATAGCTGCATCTCCCATGTAGCCTGCCCACTGTGTAATCTATGCTCCGGACCCTACCATCTCCAGTGTGAGTCTCCTCCCAATGATCAGGACCCCCAGGATACGGTAGGCATCCTCCAAAGTGATGGTCCACTCACCACGGACCCCTGGCAGTCGGAAAGTGTTCCGATCTGCGTCCCAATATGAAAATAAGTCACAAAGTATGTGACTGGATGGTGTGACATGGGGCACGCGTGATATACGCAATATGCCGGCCCTCTGTAATGTATCCTCCTCATCCTGAGAAAGGGCATCCAATACCCCCGAAAGCCAATCACACTCTCTCTCTCTCTCGGCTCCATCTGATATACTCCTCCCTCGCCTGCATACACCCAAAAACACACAAAACAGGGCAAGTTAATATCTGAGCAATACCAAGAAGGTCATAAAAACGTATAGAAGTGCAGGAAAATACAAGTGCAATCTCAAAAATCAAGTTCTTTTGCGTTCTGGTCAAAACCGCCACCCTGAGCAGGGAGGTGATTTTGTAACCGCCGCCTTAAGGGTGGCGGTCATGTAACCGCCGCCTTGAACAGGGCGGCGGTCATGTAACCGCCGCCCTAGCCAGGGCGGTGGTCACGGTCCGAAAACCCGCACGGGTTGTTAACCCCAAAAAGCCCAAAATGAGCAAAAATAGACCATTTAAACTAAAAATGGAGCCTACCCAGTAGGCACCCCCCTAGGTGGACCTTTTGAAACTAACATTTTCAAAAATAACCCCCCCATTATAACGAATTTAACATTTCAATTTTAAAGGGGGAAAAACACAAAATGGAAGAAAACCAACCTGTGATCATTGGGGTCGGTGTTCCGCACGTGGAGGCATGATCACGATCTCGCTGCAAACGTTTCAACTCTACTCGCATGAGAAACTATCACCGTGGGTCCCAGAGCTCGAAATCAATCAAATCGACTCGCACAAATGAATAGGAAAATGGGCCCACTTTCATATATATATCGTTCTATTTCGTTTTAAAATGACTTTTTCGCAGGTTTGGAGCGCTGATGGAGGTAAGTTTCTATCCCCGCACGAATGGTACATTCTCATTCCCTATTATTTTAGCGTTTATTTTCCAAGTTATTACATCTATCTGCACTTGAGCTCTCTTTTCATCTTGCAGGTAGCGGGAATTTCGGATGGCGTCATCTCAACACACGGACGAGTAAGGTATAGCTTCTAGCTCCCCATTTCGGGACTGCCATACTCAGACCCACCGTTTTATGCCTCTTCATTGCTAAAACGCTTCTCAGAGGGGGCAATATGTATGTACCCAAAATTGTAAGGTACTGTACTACCAGAACAGTGTAACAAGTGCCCCGATGATGATACAAGTCTCCTCGTAAGGTGTTAGGGATCTAGAAAAGCCCTCGGAGTATGTGTTAACATCCCGCATGCCTCGCTTAGCCCCCGCGCCCTTTGTTTTCCCTTTTTTCCCTCTTTCCTTGGCCTCTTGACCTTCAGTGACGAAACCGCCACCCTGCAGGGCGGCGGTCTCGTGACCGCCGCCCTGAATAGGGCGGCGGTCCTGTAACCGCCGCCCTGCTCAAAGTGGCGGTCCTGTGCGCATTTTCCAGAATGCTCTTTTGACGTGACTCGCGTGAAATATCACGTTTCACCAGCTTTTCCTTGCTGACTTAAGCATGCGTTTATGTTTTTGGTCCCCTAGAATAGTGTTTTTCCTTTGTTTATTGTTTAGGAGTTCAATTTGGTTTTGGTTTTTGAGTGTTGGAATTCCTATAAATGCATAGCTTGTGCTGAGGCAAATGGCCACCATTTTTTTTTAAAGTCTTCTGATTTTCAGTGGTTTGGTCTGTCAGCTTGCTTAGGATTGATAGCATAGTTCATTTCATACTTGGTTAGTATTGTTCAGCTGTTGGTAAGCCACAGACCCATCTTGTGCAGGAAGTGTTGTTATCTCATCCCAATCCAGTTATAAGCTTGCCTCTGAATTTCTCTTTGCTGTAGATTTGTTTTTATTGTGTCTTGGAGTTCTTAGTTCAATCCATTATATGCCTGGTTAGCTTTATTCAGCTGTTGGTAAGCCACATATCCAACTTGTGCAAGCAGTGTCTTTATTTTATCCAATCCATTGGAACAGAATCACTTAAGAAGCCATTAAAGTTGCAGGTTTTTCTCTTCGTATAGGATAGTTACAGGTTCTGGTCACTTCCTGTTGCATGGTTCGCAGTAAAATCCTGCTAGGAATCGCATAAGCCAAGCTCTGTACTGTTGCGCTATCCCTCTCCTACTCGCATTTTTGGTCTACATTCGAAGCTGTCCTTGTCCCAATATCTACTCTTATTGATGCTAGCATTACACGCTTTTCTGGATCCACGTGAACATAAAAGAACGAGGAGATCATACTGAGGGGACGAGATCACATACACCATCGGATTCACCACTATTCTACGGAGTCCATGTTTTACATTTCAAAGTTCTAGTCAGATTCATATCAAATAGAGTAGTTAATCGCTTTATTTCATTTCATTCTATTCTTTACATTGCCAGGGAAGCTGTGGGGATTGATAGTTTCTGAGAAACTATGATTCAGTCCTCACTTCTGAGGTAGGATCGAGAATCTTGTCGGTAGATTAGACAAACTGTTTTATTTAGAATAATTCTACAAATCGCACAGGCAAATAACTACACTCGGATATCTTGTCTGTTTCAAATCATTATTTAGTTATTATTTCTAGATATGCTTAAAATAGTTTGCTTTCCTTAAAATTATTAAAAGTTTTCTTAGAAGAATAAAAGTTATACAGTTAGATTTATTTCACATAGTTAGAATTTTCTTCGTTACAATTAGATTTACATTTTGTTTCGTATGACAATCATGGGACCTCAAGAGCCCAGGGAATATATATTTGAGCCAATCATGCCTCAACCAAACCTAGTCACAGAAATAGTTGACATAGACCAAAATCTCAGGTTACAAGTATTCCGAACAACCACAGATTTACAACTGATCAGTTCTCAGTTAAGAGGATTAAACATAGAAGACGACCAAGCACATGCGTTTTGGTCAAGTCAGCCAAACTACAGATTACCCTAGAAAACATCCACATGACTGTAGAAGGGCTCGAAAGAGAACAAAAATTTGGGTGTGATCCTCTAGTTCCATAGCTAGACACTGGAGACACCCTCGTAGATATAGATACCAGCTTAAAAATCCAGGTTGCGAGAATGCCTGTAAGGTATTCTGAGAAGATTACACAACTATTGGTTCTAAACATAGAAGCTGAGAAAGCATACAATTACTGGATACTAGGGATTAGAACTTGATCCCACGTATGACCATAACAGGAACGCAACAACCAAGAGTCTATGGTTGTGATCCATAGATCCCACAGCCCAAAAAAATCCACAAGTCAGTTAGACATAGACACTAGCCTACGCATCTTGGTATTCAGGTCCACTCCACTTCCACCTGTCATCATCGAACAACTGTCCTTACTAGATATAGCAGCTAACGAAGCTAGGGAACTCTGGACAAGGCTAGAAAATCATCCATAGAGTCAATTATATTCATCATCCACTCTATGACCTTATCGGGAGATATACATGAAACAATCCCAGGTCATTTTCCACGTATTCCGCAACCCATAGATCGAATGACGCCAGAGCTCGATATTGATTGGAGCCTTCGAGCAGTCATCCTTGCTGATCGATCTATCACACCAGTCCAAGTTAGAAGGGCCTTCTTTGCCTTAGATTCACAAATTCCACTAGTGCGTGTCGAAGACATTAGACTGCCTAACTAGTTTTTCTGCATATTCTACCCCCCACCGGCTGTCTCGGCACGACCTTGGGAGGTCAGGTACGTTGAAGAGTTACTTGTTGATTCTCAAGCTCACCTGTCACTTTTCCAGCATACAGTCCTAAAATGTAAGGTAGGGGTGAAGGTAATAAAGGCGTAGTTGGTGAGGTTGTTGCATGCGGATTAGAAGGTTGGGTTTTTCATTTAGGTTTAGGGATTGGTGTAATAGGTATATGGGAAGATGTGGTCAAGTGTATCTTGATAGTAGGATGTGTAAGGTTTGATGTGGGTGTGACCCCTAGAACATTATTGGGTTTAGATACAAGAGATGATGTTCAAACACATCAGCTAGCAAGTAGAGGGGTGGGTATAGATGAGGATGATGTAATAGAAGATGTATCGAGAGTTGTGTTCATGTGTAGTTTGGGTTGTTGAAACATCTTTGGATAAATGGTATAAGTGTTAGTGGAAGATGATTGCATTTGGGTCAAGACTGGGAGTAAGAGACACCCCCAAAGTGAAGACCTGTCAACATAGTCCAGGAGGTCGGCCAAACATGAGAACGACACTATGGTAGATGAGGTAGATGTGGAGCAAGTGGTGATTCTCGTAAAATGTGTCTAAGAAATAGGGAATTCACTAGCTTTGGCCTTTGTAGGTAAGAGATTCGAAAGTAGGTCTGCAGGATCTTGGGTAGCTGATGGAGAATGGTCATCAAGCAATAATGGAAAATATATTGGATCCTAAATAGGTGGAGAAGACGATGGGTACTCCTTTGTGGGTGGAGGAGGTACAATTTCTAGTGGTTCACTGGGTAAGGAATTTGAAGGGGAAATTATATCAGTGTTAATGACAGAATCCTCCACACATGTACAGGGAGGTGAAGGGCTTTCCTCTATGGGTAGAGGAACAGATAAAGTAAGCTTCTATGTGGGTAGAGGATTTCAAGCTAGGATTTCCTTGATGGAGGGGATAGGAGATATTTGGGAAACAAGTGGTAAGTCAGTAAACATAACATGTACCTCACGTGTATTAATTTCATTGTGTGAGGCATCACCAGTTTGATCACTAGATGGGGAATGGTTAGGGAATGGTTTCTTGAATATATGAAGGTTTTGATTGGCACGTGCATTAGGTTTTTAAAGGTGATACGATTGCTGTCACTATGACCATTTACACGGTGATAGTTATAGTAGTCATTTTCTTTATACCAACCTAGTATGGGGCGAGAGGGGTCAAAACTAGTATGTGGTTTGATAGGAGGAAGGGTGATGGCATTGGCCTTAATAAGCTTTTATAAAACAGATTAATATGGTTCCCTAATTGAAGTGTATTTATTTTGTTCTCATTTGATTTGGAAGGCTTGGACCAGTGACAGATTGGATGAAGGTTTAGCATGATCTGATGGATGGGTAGGGCCAGCCTTAAGTACCACTGTGTTGGTAGTTCCCTTGGCTTTGGAATTACTCATCTGAGGTTTCAAGGAAGAGGAAGTATCATGTGATTTAAACAAGTTCTTGTTTTGTAACTGTATCTTCTTCTCTTCGATGACACAAATTTTGAGCTTACATGCCATGGTGAAATCCTCATCGAATGTTCAGAAAGTTTACACCTGTAAGGTAGGTGAGATATGTCTAGCACAGGCTCGTGTGAAGAGCTCTATGATTTCAGTTTGCGGTAATTGGAAAGTGAGTTGGTTGATTAGGCTACGCCAATAAGTGACAAAATCTATGATAGATTCATCATCATATCGATGCGTAGAATAAAGATCGGTCATGGTAACCTTCTTGATGATGTTAATCGAAAAATGATCCAAGAAGGCTTGGGCTATTTGGTTGAATGAGAAGATGGAATGTCTAGGTAATCCACTGTACCAGTCCAATGTTGGACTAGTTAGGGACATGGGAAAGGTTCACAAAAGGAAAGCATCATCATGGTAAATTAAATAACATCCATGTTTGAAAGATCGTAAATGTTGCCGCGGGTCTTCCTTACTGTTAAAGTGGTTAAACTTAGGCATCTCCCATTGTATGGGATATGGGAAAATGGGAATGGATGGGTGAATAGGCTCATTAAAAATATCATCATAGGTGAGAGAATTGTGGGAACTGGAAATAGAAGCTTCTGATATCTACATCTTTTCCATCATTAACTTGATAAAGTCATTGTTAGGTTGTGAAGATTGGGTACCCTTGAAGTGAAAGAAGGTTGTTGTTGGACATATGAAGAATACGACATTCTAGATTATGGTGGTTTCAAATAAGGGGGCGGGAATTCAGAGATAGACATAGAGGGTATATACTCGGGCTGAATGAACGATGAAACAAGAGGTGGCTGGTAGTAGATATGTGAGGGTGGGACACTCGTAGTTACCGTGGTAGAGATGGGAGGTAGAGATTGGGGAATAGAAAGGACAACATTTTGAAATGGGGTAGAGGTTACTGACACCAAGGGTGGTAGCGTTGCGACTGGTATATATGAGACAACATGTGCGGATGATGCTATGCTTTGGATGGTGGATGAAGGTATGGTGGAGACTGTAGGTGTAATAGAGGTGGTGGATGCGGCAGTAAAAGCTAGCATGGGACCGAGCTGTGATACAACTGGGGATAAAATGGGTGAGGTCACCATGGTAGGAGGTGGAGCTGAGGTAGAAGTGATCATTAGGGATGGAGATAAGGATATGAGCATGCCATAGATCAATTGACTTGAGGCATCTTGAGTGGAGGTATGGGTGAGGTAGTGGCTCAAAGCAGCAGGATTCTGATCCAGGAGTCATGTGAACTCCATGTCACATGTAGGAATGGTGATAGGTTGATTAGGATCCGTGGATGATGAGATGGAAGGTGGTGAAGGACTAGGTGATGAAGGGCTAGGTGGGAGTGCTATTCGGCTAGTATGAAATACGAGGGTGCTTTCCTGACTTTGGGTCAGCACCATGTGGGGAAGAACTGATTTGGAAAGATTGCATTATGTCTGAATTACACAAAACTAGGAAAACAGTCAACGGTGAGTGAATTAGGTTGGCTGATGAGCTGTAAAACAACACAGGGTGATCGACACCGGTTTGGGTAAACTGATGCCGACTAGGATTAACCAGTGCCAGTTACTGTGAAAAACCAATAGTTTGTTAAATGATGGTCCTAGATTGACAATTTTTACACAGGATGAGACGTAAGGTGACTGTGATTGAAATAATGACAATATGAAAGGTGATAGTAGCCTTTTACAACTTAGAAAGTGAAATAGGTGTCTTTTGGATAGGTATCCAAAAATACTTTAGACAAACACCGGTTGGGTTAAACCGATGCCGGTTGGAATGTAACTGGTGACGGTTAAGGATAACTGTAGCCGATTACTGTGAAATTGAAACAGAGAATAAGAAAGATGGTTGTGATTTAAACATCTAGTATTGAATCAAACCCAAAATTCTGAGAATGATGTAGATGTGGTCCAGGAACACTAAGACAAAGTCAGAATACAACGACTATGATTGGGAGTGTGCAAGGAAAGAAAAGAATAATGATCGAAAGCTCTAACCTCAAAACACAAATTAAGCAGAACACTAAGAAAGAACATTCCTAGAGTGCCTATTGTATTATGTTTGTTCAGCTTATGCTATTTGTATAGACTGACTGTTATGAATAGAACAATAGAATTTCTTGTTGAGTAAGGCTTCTTAAGAAGTAATTCTAAAGGGTGATGTCTTAGGAATGTTATGGCGGGGGCACGCTTCTCTCTGAAGTATGACTTGACAGAGCAGCAAGTTAGGTGCCCACTGTGTCATGATTATGTGATCACCTACAACTTCTTCTAGGTAGGATGTTGTTTAAGAATGTATGTATTTTGAATTTTTATGTGGTTTGGTAAGACTCAGAGAAAGAGAAAAGGATAGAATTTTTTTTCTATGATTTGTTTGTCAACCATCAGCTGGTCATGACTTCCAGCATATAGGTTTCCCTCAATTAATGTGAGCTAATGAGTGAAATCAGAATGCAGTGCACTTATTTTAAACCCAAATCAAAAGTATGATATTTGATGACAAAGATAGATGAACAGGAAGAGGGATGCTCTTTCACTAAAATGCAAAAAACAAGAATAAGAAGGTTCTTTTTAAATACACCAAAAGAAATGTGTCTTTTGGAGAAAGTAGAAAGAAGAGAATGTTACCAAGGAGAAAGTTTTAAAGTGAATGCTACTAGAAGGGAAACAAACACACACAATTTTTTCACCTAGGAATGAAGAAAGATGAAAAAAATCCCAAATGGGTCTCACCAAACGTACCAAAATTTTTCACCTGATTTCTTAGTTTTCTGAGAAGTACTTGACGAAACAGATAAGGTAAACGTGGTAAGAGGAATACATGTTTTAGGATGGTTGAAGGTTATATGTGCGCGTATCTAAATTCTAAATCAAAGTGATTGTGAGACCTTCCTTTTGGCTAGGAGGAACTACCTATATAAGAACCAAAACAAGACCACCAAAGGGAGTTAAACAATATAAGCAGTGGACTGACTAGCATATGTTAGATTCTGGAAGTGCGATACTTCCTAGGTGGTTGTCAATCCACTATTTAAAACAATTCAATGATGAAATAAAGTAAATATTGTCCTACTGTAGTTTAATATGATTTGGGCATCTCATAAAAAATGTAATAGGCTATATCTAATCTAACAGGCTAGGCTAGAAGGAGATCCAGAGGTCAAGTAGGTTGTTTATAGGTGAATCTAAGCTAACAAGCTAGGTTAGATACAGATTTGAAGGTCAAATAGGTGTTCAAGTAGGTATATGTCCAAAAAAAATGAGGTTAAGTTAGATGTGGGTCACAAACAAGTTGTTTTTTTGGCAGAGATCAAGTGACATAGAGATCGACCACGGTTTTATAGAACTGATGACGTTTTTACTATAACTGGTGACGGTTAGAGAGAATCGACGACGGTTAAGTCGGGGGCAGGTGGAATCACATAGTCTGGGTTTTTGGAGTTTTGGGGCAAAATTAGAGTTAATAGAAGATGGGGATTGATCACAGAGGGGGTGTAGATATGTTGTGAAGGTATGAGACTACTGAGGAGGTCAAATAGGAAATTGGGGCAAGTATTAAGATGATTTCGTATAAAAGGTGGCTGTAACTAGAGAGAGGGAATGGATATAGGGTAAAAGACTAGGTTCCTTTTCCATAAATACTACAGATGATGATATGAAAATGAAATAGATGGAAGGAGGATACGTACTCTTCTGTGAGGTACAGGTCTGAAGAATAATGAAGAAGTTGTGTTGGAGGATGTTGGGAAGAAAGTTTCACTTTTGTGCTAGTGTATTTTTGTTGCCTTTGTTGACCACAAATCAATCTTTTTTCTTTTGTCGCGTCTAAATAGATCGAACACGAGATCAGAAGTTTTTCAACCCATATTACAAAGTTGTAGATGGGTCTAAATAGAGAATTTGGTCCATTCTGGTATAACCGGTGTCGGTTTAGGGTGAACCGACATTAGTTAAGGTGAGATATCTCGGGTTGTTCCAAAATTTCCTAGGAATTTGCTCCACCATTTGATAAGGGTCTCCTCTTTTTCTTGAGGTGAAAAATGTCCTTATGAGGCTTTTAAATGTGAGGCAAGGGGATGGGTATAATGTTAGGTTTAATTTAGGACATTGGTTTAGGGTTTAGGTTAATGGGTCAAATGATGGAGGTGGTTAGGTGAGGTGTATTTAATAAAGGCAATTATATTATATAGGTGTGTGAGGGTAGTGAATTAATTTAATGTAAATAATTAAATTAATGTGTGTGTGGGTAAAAGGTCAATAACTTAATTAAAATAATTAAAGTAATATGTATGGAGATAAATGACATTTATTTAATTAAAGTAATTAAATTAAAATGTGTGGGGTGCAGGAGGTAGGTGATAAGGTGTTGAGGGTGAGGAAGTGATTATAGGGTTGCACTAGGGGACCAAGGTGATTACGACATGATTTCAGTAACTACACCCACTTAAAATTTATGGCCATCTCAAGATTAGGATATCATATTTTATTAGTCATAGTTGTCTAGAGGATGCTGAGAGCTTTCCAAAAATTCCTTTCTTGAGTAAATCCGAGCTCCCAGTCAAAATTGATGACCATCTGAAGATTAGAGTGTCATTTTGCATTAGTCGTAATTGTTTAGAGGACACTAAGAACTTTCCAAAATGTCTCTTTTTGAGTAAATTCAAACACCCGATCAAACGTTATGTCTCTCTAAAGATAGGGGTGTCATAATGCATCAGTCACAGTTGTGTAGAAGATGTTGAGAGCTTTCCAAAAAGTCCTTTCTTGAGTAAATCCAAGCTCCAAGTCAAAATTTATGGTCATCTTAAGATTAGGGTTCTATACTTATTCTATGTATGTTTGACCTCCCAGTCAAAAGTTATGGCCATCTGAAGATTGGTGTGTCATACTACATTAGTCGCAGTTGTGTAGAGAATGCTGAGAGATTTCAAAAAAGTCCTTTATTGATTAAATCCAAGCTCCTAGTCAAAATTTATGGTCATCCGAAGATTTGGGTGTCATACTGCATTAGTCGTAGTTCGGTAGAGGACGCCGAGATCTTTCCAAAAAGAATTTTCTTCAGTGAATCTACACTCCCACTCAAAATTTATGGCTATCTGAATATTAGGGTGTCATATTGCATTAGTTATAGTTGTGTAGAGAACGTTGCGAGCTTTCCAAAAAGTCCTTTCTTGAGTAAATTTGAGCTCTCAGTCAAAATTTATTACCATCTAAATATTGAGGTGTCATACTGCATTAGTCATAGTTGTGTAGAGGACACTGAGAGCTTTCCAAAAAGTGATTTCTTGCATAAATATGAGCTCCCAATGAAAATGTATGGCCATCATAAGAATACGGTGTCATATTGCATTAGTCGTAGTTGTGTAGAGAATGCTGAGAACTTTCCAAAGAGTCTTTTCTTGAGTAAAGCTGAGCTCCTAGTCAAAATTTATTACCATCTGAAGATTGGTGTGTCATACTGCATAAGTCATATTTGTATATAAAGACTTGGGAGATTTTTAAAAATTCCTTTCTTGTTAAAATTCAAGCTCAAACTCAAAATTTATGGTGATCTGAAGATTGGGTTGTCATACAACATTAGTCGTAGTTCTATAGAGGACGTTAAGAGATTTTGAAAAAGTCCTTTCTTGAGTAAATTTGAGCTCCTATTCAAATTTTATAGCCATCTGAAGATTGGAGTATCATAGTACATCAGTCATAGTTGTGTAGAGGACACTGAGAGCTTTCAGAAAAGTCTTTTCTTGAGAAAAGCTGAGCTCCAAGCAAAAATTTATGGCCATTTGAGGATTAGGGTGCCATACTACATAAGTCAGAGTTGTATATAGGGAGTAGTGAGATTTTTAAAAAGTCCTTGCTTGAGTAAATTCAAGCTCTTAGTCAAAATTTATGGCCATCTGAAGAGTGGAATGACATACAACATTGGTTGTCGTTGTGCAGAGGACGCTGAGAGCTTTGTAAAAAGTCCTTTCTAGAGTAAATCTGAGATCCCAGTAACAAATTTTGGCCATCTGAACATTAGGGTATCATAATACATTAGTCGTAGTTGTTTAGAGAATGCTTAGAGATTTCCAAAAATTCCTTTAATTAGTAAATCAAAGATCCAAGAAAACATTTATTGCCATCTAAAGATTGGGGTGTCATACTGCATTAGTCGTAGTTGTGTAGAGGACGCTGAGAGCTTTCCAAAAATTACTTTCTTGAGTAAATACAAGATTGCAGTAATAATTTATGGTTATCTGAAGATTGGGGTATCATATTGCATTAGTTTAAGTTTTGTAAAGGACGCTGAAAGCTTTCTACAAAGTCCTCTCTTGAGTAAATTTGAGCTCTTGGTCAAAAGTTATCGCCATCTGAAGATTGGGGGTGTCATAATGCATTAGTCGTAGTTATGTAGAGGACGCTGAGAGATTTCCAAAAATTCCTTTCTTGAGTAAATCTGAGCTCCTAGTAAAATGTTATGGCCATCTGAAGATTTTGTTTGCCATATTACATTAGTCATACTTGTGTAGAGGATGCTAAGAGATTTCCAAAAAGTCTTTTCCTGAGTAAAGTCCTTTCTTGAGTAAATTCAAGCTCCTAGTCAAAATTTATTTTCATCTTAGGATTGCGATGTCATACAACATTAGTCGTAGTTGGGTAGAGGACGTTGAGAGCTTTCCAAAAAGTCCTTACTTGAGTAAATCCGAGCTCCCAATAAAAATTTATGGCCATCTGAATATTGGGGTGCCATATTGCATTGGTTGTAATTTTGTAGAGGACACTGAGAGCTTTCCAAAAAGTCCTTTCCTTAGTAAATCCGAGCTCCCAATTAAATTTTTTGGCCATCTCGAGATTGGGGTGTCATACTTCATTAGTCGTAATTGTTTAGAGGACGATGAGAGCTTTCCTATAAGTGCTTTCTTGAGTAAATCTGATTTCCCACTTAAAATTTATGGCTATCTAAAGAATGGGGTATCATACTACATTAGTCGTAGTTGTGTAGAGGATGCTGAGAGATTTCAAAAAAGTCCTTTCTTGAGAAAATATAAGCTCCTAGTAAAAATTTATGGCCATCTGAAGATTTGGGTGTCATATTACATTAGTCGTAGTTGTATAGAGGACACTCAAAGCTTTCTAAAAATTCCTCTCTTAAGTAAATTTTAGCTCTTAGTCAAAATTAATGGCCATCTAAATCTTCAGGTGCCATATTGCATTAGTCGTGGTTGTGTAGAGGATGTTGAGAGGTCTCTAAAAAGTCCTTTCTTGATTAAATTCGAGCTTCCAGTCAATTTTTATCACCATATAAAGATTGGGGTGTCATACTGCATTAGTTATAGGATTGTAGTGGATGCTGAGAGCTTTCCAAAAAGTCCTTTCTTGAGTAAATCCAAGCTCCCAGTCAAAATTTATGGCCATCTCAAGATTGGAGTGTGATACTACATTAGTGGTAGTTGTGTAGAGGACACTAAGAGATTTTAGTAAATTCGAGCTCCCAATCAAAATTTATTGTCATCTGGAGATTGGGATATCATATTGCATGAGTCATAGATGTGTAGAGAATGCTGAGAGCTTTCCCAAAAGTCCTTTCTTGAGTAAATCCGAGCTCCCAGTCAAAATATATGGCCATCTTAAGATTGGGGTGTCATTCTGCATTAGTTGTACTTGTTTAGAGGATGCTAAGAGCTTTCAAAAAAATCTTTTCTTGAGTAAATTTGAGCTCCCATTCATAATATATGGCCATCTAAAGATTGGGTAATCATACTACATGAGTCGTAGTTGTTTAGAGGATGCTTAGAGCTTTCCAAAAACTCCTTTCTTGAGTAAATCTGAGCTCCCAGTCAAAATTTATGGCCATATGAAGATTGGGTGTCTTATTGCATTAGTCGTAGTTGTGTAGAGGACACAAAGAGATTTCCAAAAATTTCTTTCTTAAGTAAATCCAAGCTCCCAGTCAAAAGTTATGACCAACTGAGTCGTGGGGTCCCATAATGTGTTAGTCATAGTTGTGTAGAGAACGCTGAGATCTTTCTAAAAAGTCATTTCTTGAGTAAATTCGAGTTTTCAATACACATTTATGGCTATCTGAAGATTGGGACATCATATTGCATCAGTTGTAGTTGTGTAAAGGATGTTGAGATCTTTCTAAAAAGGCCTTTCTTGAGTAAATCTGAGCTCCCAGTCAAAATTTATATCCATTTTAAGATTGGGGTGCCATACTCCATTAGTCGTAGTTATTTATAAGACGCTGAGAGTTTTCCAAAAATTCCTTTCTAGAGTAAATTCGAGCTCCTAGTCAAAATTTATGGCCATTTGAAGATTGGGGTGTCATGTTACATTAGTTGTAGTTGTGTAGAGCATGTCGAGTGCTTTCCAAAAAGTCCTTTCTTGAGTAAATACGATCTCCTAGTCAAAATTTATGGCCATCTAAAGATTGGAGTTACATATTGCTTTAGTCGTAGTTTTGTAGAGGACACTAACAAATTTCCAAAAAGTCCTTTCTTGAGTAATTCCAAGTTCCCACTCAAAATTTATGGCAATCTGAATGTTGGGGTGTCATTCTACATTAGTCGTAGTTTTTAAGAGGACATTAAGAGCATTCAAAAAATTCCTTTCTTAAGTAAATTCAAGCTCCCATTTAAAATTTAATGCCATCTAAAGATTGGGGTGTCATAATACATTAGTCATAGTTTTTTAGAGGACACTGAGAGCTTTGCAAAAAATCCTTTCTATAGTAAATCTGAGCTGCCAATTAAAATTTATGACCATTTGAAAATTGGGGTGTTATACTACATTAGTCGTAGTGTTTTAGAGGATGGTCAGAGCTCTCCAAAAATTCCTTTTTCGAGTAAATCCAAGCTACCAGTTAAAATTTATGGCCATCTAAACATTAGAGTGTAATATTACATTAGTCACACATGTTTAGAGGACATTAAGAGCTTTCTAAAACATCTTTTCTTAACTAATTCGAGCTCCTAGTCAAAATCTATGGCCATCTGAAGGTAGGGTTGTCATACTGCATTAGTCATAGTTGTGTAGAGGACGCTGAGAGCTTTCCAAGAAGTTCTTTCTTGAGTAAATTCGAGCTTCCAGTCAAAATTTATGGCCACCTAAATATTGGCGTGCCATACTCCATTACTCATAGTTATGTAGAGGATAATGACCGCTTTCCAAAAATTCCTTTCTTGAATAAATCTGAGCTCCCAATGAAAATGTATGGCCATCAGAAGATTGACTTAACATATTGCATTAGTCGTAGTTGTGTAGAGGACGTTGAGAGCTTTCCAAAATGTCCTCTCTTCAGTAAATCCAAGCTCTCAATAAAAATTAATGGCCATCCAAAGATTTTGGTTTCATTATGCATTAGTTGTACTTGTTTAGACGATACTGAGAGCTTTCCAAAAAGTCTTTTCTTGAATAAATGTGAGATCCCAGTCAAACGTTATGGCCATCAAAAGATATGGGTGTTATACCGCATTAGTCGTAGTTGTGTAAAGGACGCTGAGAGCTTGCAAAAATGTCCTTTCTTGAGTAAATCCGACCTCCCAGTCAAAATTTATGGCCATTTGAAGATTGGCATGTCATACTACATTAATCGTCCTTATGTAGAGAACGATGAGAGCTTTCCAAAAATTCCTTTCTTGAATAAATCCGAGCTCCCAGTCAAAATTTATGCCCATATAAGTATTGGGGTCCCATACTTTGTTAGTCATAGTTGTGTAGAGAATTATTAGAGCTTTCAAAAAAGCCCTTTCTTGAGTATATTTGAGGTCCCAGTAAAAATTCATGGCCATCTGAATATTGGGGCATCATACTGCATCTGTCCTAGTTGTGTAGAGGATGCTGAGAGCTTTTGAAAAAGTACTTTCTTCAGTAAATCGGATCTCCCAATCAAAATTTATGGCCATCTAAAGATTGAGGTGCCATGTTGCATTAGTTGTAGTTGTGTATAGGATGCTGAGAGCTTTCAAAAAAGTCCTTTATAGAGTAAATATAAGATCCCAGTCAAAATTTATGGTTATCTAAATATTGGGGTGTCATACTACTTAAGCCGTAGTTCTGTAGAGCACACTGAGAGCTTTCCAAAAACTCTTTTCTTGAGTAAATCTGAGCTCCTAGTCAAAATTTATGGCCATGTGAAGATTGGGATGACATACTAGATTAGTGATAGTTGTGTAGAGGACGTTGAGAGCTTTCAAAAAAGTCCTTTCTTGAGTAAATCTGAGATCCCAGTTAAAATTTATGGCCATCTAAATATTGGGGTGCCATATTGTATTAGTCATAGTTGTGTAGAGGACATTGAGAGCTTTCCAAAAACTCCTTTCTTGAGTAAATTCGAGCTCCCAGTCAAAATTTGTAGCCATTTGAAGATTGGGGTGCCATATGGCATTTGTTATAGTTGTTTATAGGACGCTAAGAGATTTTTGAAAAGTCATTTCTAGAGTAAATTCAAGCTCCAAGTCAAAAATTATAGTATTTGAAGATTGGGGTGTCATGTTGCATTATTCGTAGTTGTGTAGATCACATTGAGAGCTTTCCAAAATGTCCTTTCTTGATTAAATCCGAGCTCCTAGTCAAAATTTATGGTCATCAAAAGATTGGAGTGTCATATTGCTTTAGTCGTAGTTGTGCAGAAGACGCTGAGAGATTTACAAAAATTCCTTTCTTGAGTAAATCCGAGCTCCCACTCAAAATTTATGGCAATCTTAATGTTGGGGTTTAATTCTGCATTAGTTGTAGTTGTGAAGAGGATGTTGACAGCATTCCAGACAGTCTTTTCTTGAATAGATTCGAGCTCCCAGTCAAAATTATGGCCATCTGAAGATTGGGGTGTCATGTTGCATTATTCGTAGTTGTGTAGAGCACGTTGAGAGATTTCCAAAAAGATCCTTTCTTGAGTAAATCTGAGCTCCTAATCAAAATTTATGGTCATCTAAAGATTGGAGTGTCATATTGCTTTATTCGTAGTTGTGTAGAGGACGCTAAGAGATTTCCAAAAATTCCTTTCTTGAGTAAATCTGAGCTCCCACTCAAAATTTACGACAATCGGAATGTTGGGGTGTCATTTTGCATTAGTTGTAGTTGTGAAGAGAATGTTGAGAGCATTCCAAAAAGTCCTTTCTTGACTAAATTCGAGCTCCCAATCGAAATGTATTGCCATCTAAAGATTGGGGTGTCATAATGCATTAATTAAAGTTTTTTAGAGGATACTAATAGCTTTCCAAAAATTCCTTTCTTGAGTAAATTTGATCTCCCAATTAAAATGTATGGCCATCTGAAGAATGGGGTGTCATTTTGTGTTAATCGTAATTATGTAGAGGATGCAAAGAGCTTTCCAAAAAGTCCTTTCTTGAGTAAATCCGAGCTCCCAGTCAAAATTTATGGCCATCTAAAGTTTGGGGTGTCATACTGCATTAGTCATAGTTGTGTAGAGGACACTAAGAGCTTTCCAAAAAGTCCTTTCTTGAGTAAATCTGAGCTCCCAGTCAAAATTTATGGCTTTCTGAAGATTGGGGTATCATACTGCATTAAACGTAGTTCTATAGAGGATGCTAAGAGATTTCCAAAAAGTCCTTTCTTGAGTAAATCTGAGCTCCCAGTCAAACTATATGGCCATCTGAACATTGGGGTAACATACTTCATTAGTCATAATTAAGTAGAGAATGATGAGAACTTTCCAAAAAGGCCTTTCCCGAGTATTAGGCTCCCATACTGTGTTATTCGTAGTTATGTAGAGAACGTTGTGAACTTTCAAAAAGTCCTTTCTTGAGTAAATTCGAGCTCCCTATCAAAAATTATGGCCATCTGAAGATTGAAGTGTCATACTGCATCAGTCGTAGTTGTGTAGATGATGCTGAGAGCTTTCGAAAAAGTCCCTTCTTGAGTCAATCTGAGCTCCCACTCAAAATTTATGGCCATCTAAAGACTATGGTGTCATACTGCTATAGTCATCGTTGTGTAGAGGACGCTAAGAGCTTTCCAAAAAGTCCTTTCTTGAATAAATCTAAGCTCCGAGTCAAAATTTATGATCATCTAAGTATTGGGGTCCCATACTGTGTTAGTTGTAGTTTTGTAGAGAACATTGAGAGCTTTTGAAAAATTCCTTTCTAGAGTAAATATGTGCTCCCAGTAAAAATTTACGGTCATTTTAAGATTGGAGTGTCATACTACATTAGTTGTAGTTGTGGGGAGGATGTTGAGAGATTTCCAAAAATTCCTTTCTTTAAAAAATTTGTGATCCCAGTCAAAATTTATGTCCATTTAAATATTTTTCTTCCATACTACATTAGTCGTAGTTGTGTAGAGGACACAGAGCTTTCCAAAAAGAACTTTATTGAGTAAATCCGAGCTCAGAGTTAAAATTTATGGCCATCTTAAGATTGGGGTGTTATACTACATTACTCGTAGTAGTGTAGTGGACACTAAGAGCTTTCAAAAAAGACCTTTCTTGAGTAAATCCGAGCTCCCAGTCAAACATTATTGGCATCTAAAGATTGGGGTTTGATATTGCATTAGTCGTAGTTGTGTAGAGGATGCTGAAAGATTTCCAAAAATTCTTTTCTTGAGTAAATCTGAGCTCTCAATAAAAATTTATGGCCATCTGAAGATCGAGGTGTCATATTACATTAGTTGTAGTTGTTTAGAGTACGCTAAGAGCTTACCAAAACGTCCTTTCTTGAGTAAATCTGAGCTCCCACTCAAAATTTATGGCCATCTGAAGATTTGGGTTTCATACTGCATTAGTCATAGTTGTGTAGAGGACGCTGAGAGCTTTCCAAATAGTCCTTTCTTGAGTAAATCCGACCTACCAGTCAAAATTTATGGCCATCTAAATATTGGGTTGTCATATTGCATTAGTTGTACTTGTTTAGAGGACGCTGAGAGCTTTCCAAAATGTCTTTTCTTGGGTAAATTCAAGATCCCACTCAAAACTTATGGCCATCTAAAGATATGGTTTGCAATATTACATTAGTCGTAGTTGTGTAGAGGACACTGAGAGCTTTCAAAAAAGTCTTTTGTTGAGTAAATCTAAGCTCCTAGTCAAAATTTATGGCCATCTAATTATAGGAGTGCCATACTACATAAGTCATAGTTGTATATATGGAGCTTCGAGGATTTTAAAAAGTCCTTTCTTGAATAAATTTTTGCTACTAGTCAAATGTTATGGCCATTTTAAGATTGGTGTGTTATACTACATTGGTCTTAGTTGTCTAGAGGACTCTGAGAGCTTTCCAAAAACTACTTTCTTGAGTAAATTTGAGTTCCCAATCAAATGTTATGGCCATCTGAAGATTGGGGTGTCATACTGCATTAGTCATAGTTGTGTAGAGGACACTGAGAGCTTTCAAAAAATTCATTTCTTAAGATAATCCAAGCTCCCAATCAAAATTAATGGTCATCTAAAGACTTTAATGTCATATTGCATTAATCGTAGTTGTGTAGAGGACGCTAAGAGCTTTCCAAAAAGTCATTTCTTGAGTAAATATGAGCTCCTAGTCAAAATTTATGGCGATATGAAGATTGGGGTGCCATATTGCATAAATCTTAGTTGTGTAGAAGACGTTGAGAAGTTTCCAAAAATTACTTTCTTGAGTAAATCTGAGCTTCCAATCAAACTTTATGGCCATCTGAAGATTGGGGTGTGATACTGCATTAGTCGTAGTTGTGTAGAGGACACTGTAAACTTTCTAAAAAAATTTCTCTTAAGTAAATTTGAGCTCCTAGTCAGAAGTTATCGCAATATGAAGATTGGGGTGTCAAATTATATTAGTCGTAGTTGTGTAGAGGACACTGGGAGATTTCCAAAAAGTCCTTTCTTTAGTAAATATGAGCTCCCAATAAAAATTTATGGCGATTTTAGTTTTAGGGTGTCATACTACATTAGTTGTAATTGTGTAGATGACACTGAGAAATTTGCAAAAAGTCCTTTCTTGAGTAAATCTGAGCTCCTTTTAGAACTTTTTGGCCATCTTAAGATTGGGGTGTCATACTACTTTAGTCATAGTTGTGTAGAGGACATAGAGAGCTTTCCAAAAAGTCCTTTCTTGATCAAATATGAGTTCTCAGTTAAAATTTATGGCCATTTGAAGATTGAGGTAACATATTGCATTAGTCTAAGTTGTGTAGAGGACACTGAGAGCTTTCCGAAAATTCCTTTCTTGAGTAAATCCAAGCTCCCAGTCAAAATTTATGTCCATCTAAAGATTGGGGTGTCATACTACATTAGTCATAATTGTTTAGAGGACATTGAGATCTTTCCAAAAAGTATTTTCTTGATAAAATTCAAGCTCCCAGTCAAACAATATGGTAATCTGAAGATAGGGGAGTCATACTACTTTAGTCGTAGTGTGTAGGGGACGCTGAGAGCTTTCCAAAAAGTAATTTCTTGAGTAAATCTGAGCTCCCAGTCAAAATTTATGGCCATGTGAAGATTGGCGTGTCATAATTTATTAATTGTAGTTCCGTAGAGGACACTAAGAGATTTCAAAAAATCCCTCTCTTGAGTAAATTCGAGCTCCCAGTCAATAGTTATGGCCATCTAAAGATTGGGGTGTCATACTACATCAATCTTAGTTGTGTAGAGGATGTTGAGATATTTCTAGAAAGTCCTTTCTTGAGTAAATCAGAGCTCCCAGGAAAAATTAATGGACATCTAAAGATTACGGTGCCCTACAACATTAGTCATAGTTGTGTATCTGACACTGAGAGCTTTCTAAAAATTCCTTTCTAGAGTAAATCTTAGCTCCAAGTCAAAATCTATGCCCATCTAAAGATTGGGGTGTCATACTGCATTAGTCATAGTTGTGTAGAGCACGCTGAGAGCTTTCCAAAAAGTCCTTTCTTGAGTAAATTTGAGTTGCCATTCAAAATTTATGGCCATCTGAATATTGAGGTACCATACTACATTAGTCATAGTTGTGTAGAGGACGTTGAGAGCTTTCCAAAAAGTCCTTTCTTGATTCAATTTGAGCTCCTAGTCAAAAATTATTTTCATCTAAAGATTGGGGTGTCATAGTGAATTTGTCGTAGTTGTGTAGAGGATGCTGAGAGCTTTCCAAAAAGTCCTTTATTGAGTAGATTTGAGCTCGCAGTTAAAATTTCTTGCCATCTGAAGATTGGGGTATCAGACAACATTATTCATAGTGTTTTAGAGGAGGTTGAGAGGTTTCCAAAAAGTCCTTTGTTGAGTAAATCTGAGCTCCGAGTCAAAATTTATGGCCAATCTAAGATTGGGGAGCCATTAGTTGTAGTTGTGTAGAGAATGTACAAAACATTCCGATAAGACCTTTCTTGACTAAATTCAAGCTCTTAGTCAAAATTTATGGCCATCTGAATATAGGGGCGTCATAATACATTAGTTGTAATTGTGTAAAGGACGCTGAGAGATTCCCAAAAAGTCCTTTATTGAGTAAATTTGAGCTGCCACTCAAAATTTATGGCCATATGAAGATTCAGATATCATCATGCATTCATCATTTTTGTGTAGAGGACGGTAAGAGCTTTCCAAAAAATTCCTTTCTTGAGTAAATCCAAGATCCTAGTCAAAATTTATGGCCATCTGAAGATTGTGGTTTCAAACTACATCAATCATACTTGTGTAGAGAATGTTGAGAGCTTTCGAAAAAGTCCTTTCTTGAGTAAATATGAGCTCCCAGTTAGAATTTACGGCCATCTGAGATTGGGGTGTCATACTGCAATAGTCTTACTTGTTTAGAGGACACTGAAAGCTTTCAAAAAATTCCTTTCTTGAGTGAATTTGAGCTCCCAGTCAAAAGTTATGGCCATCTGAACAATGGGGAGTCATACTGCATTAGTTGTAGTTATGTAGAGGACGTTGAGAGCTTTTTAAAAAGTCCTTTCTTTAGTAAATTCAAGCTCCTAGCCAAAATATATTACCATCTAAAGATTGGGATGTCATATTACATTAGTCATAGTTGTGTAGAGGACGCTGAGAGCTTTCCAAAAAGTCCTTTCTTGAGTAAATCTGATCTCCGAGTAAAAAGTTATAGCCTTCTGAAGATTGGTGTGCCATATTACATTAGTCTTAGTTGTGTAGAGGACGCTGAGAGATTTCCAAAAAATACTTTCTTGAGTAAATCCAAAGCCCCAGTCAAAATTTATGCAATATGAAGATTGGGGTGTCATACTGCATTTGTCGTAGTTCTGTAGCGGACACTGAAAGCTTTCTAAAAAGTACTCTCTTGAGTAAATTTGAGCTCTTAGTCAAAATTTATGGCCATCTGAAGATTGGGGTATCATAATGCATTAGTTGTAGTTGTGTAGATGACGTTCAGAGATTTCAAAAAAGTCCTTTCCTGAGTAAATCCAATTACTCAATAAAAAGCTATGACAATCTGAAGCTTTAGTTCAGTTGTTTAGAGGACGCTGAGAGCTTTTCAAAATTTCTTTTCTTGAGTAAATCCGAGTTCCCAGTCAAAATTTATAGTGATCTGAAAATTGGGGTTCCATACTGCATAAGTCGTAGTTATATTTAGGGAGTTGATAGATTTTTAAAAATTCCTTTCTTGAGTAAATTTGAGCTCCTATTCAAATGTTATGGCCATGTGAAGATTGGAATGTCATACAACATTTGTCATAGTTATGTAGAGGAAGTTGAGAGCTTTCTAAAGAGTCCTTACTTGAGTAAATTTGAGCTTCCAATAAAAATTTATGGCCATCTAAAGATTTGGGTATCATATTGCATTAGTCATAATTGTGTAGAGAATGCTGAGAGCTTTCTAAAAAGTCTTTTCTTGAGAAAATCCAAGCTCCCAGTAGAAACTTGTAGCCATGTGAATATTGGGGTGTCATACTGCATTAGTCGTAATTGTGTAGATGATGTTGAGAGATTTCCAAAAAGTCCTTTCTTGAGTAAATTCAAGCTCCCAGTCAAAATTTATTTCCATTAGAAGATTGGGGTGTCATACTACATTAGTCGTAGCTTTGTAGAGGACATTGAGAGATTTCAAAAAAGTCCTTTTTTGAGTAAATATGAGCTCCCAATTAAAATTTATGGCCTTTTGAATATTGGGGTGTCATACTACATTAGTTGTAGTTATTTAGGGGACATTGAGAGATTTCCAAAAAGTATTTTCTTGAGTAAATCCAAGTTCCCAATAAATATTTATGGCCATCTAAAGATTGGGGTGTTATACTACATTTGTCGTACTTGTTTAGAGGACGCTGAGAGCTTTCCAAAAAGTCTTTTCTTGAGTAAATTTGAGCTCCCAATCAAAATTTATGGCCATCTGAAGATAGAGGCATCATATTGTATTAGTCGTAGTTGTTTAGAGGACGTTGAGAGCTTTCCAAAAAGACCTTTCTTGAGTACATACGAACTCCCAGTGAAAATTTATGGCCATCTGAAGATTGGCATGTCATATTACGTTAGTTGTAGTTGTGTAGAGGACATTGAGAGCTTTCAAAAAAGTCCTTTCTTCAGTAAATTTGAGCTCCTAGTCAAAATTTATGGCCATCTGAAGCTTACGTCATCATATTGCATCAGTCATAGTTGTGTAGAGGATCTTGAGAGATTTCAAAAAAGTCCTTTCTTGAGTAAATCTGAGCTCCCAGTCAAAATTTATGGCCATCTAAAGATTGGGGTGCCATACTCCATTAGTCATAGTTGTGTATAGGATGCTGAGAGATTTTCAAAAAGTCCTTTCTTGAGTAAATCCAAGCTCCCAATAAAAATTTCTAGCCATCTTAAGATTACGGTGTCATACTGCATTAGTCAAACTTGTTTAGAGGACACTAAGAGGTTTCCAATAAGTCTTTCCTTAAGTAAATTTTAGCACTCAGTCAAATTTTATTGCCATCTGAAGATAGGGGTGTCATACTACATTACTCGTAAGTGTGTAGAGGTCGTTGAGAGCTTTGAAAAAAGTCCTTTCTTTAGTAAATCTAAGCTCCAAGTCAAAATGTATGGCCATCTTAAGATTAGGGTGTCATATTGCGTTAGTCATAGTTGTGTAGAGGATGCTGAGAGATTTCTAAAAACTCATTTCTTGAGTAAATCCGAGCTCCCAGTAAACATTTATGCCCATCTGAGTATTGGGGTCCCATACTGCCTTAGTCGTAGTTGTGTACAGAACACTGAGATCTTTCCAAAAAGTCCTTTCCTGAGTAGATTCCATATCCCAGTCAAAAGTTATTGCCATCTAAAGATTGGGGTCTCATACTACATCAATCGTAGTTGTGTAGAGGAAGCTAAGACATTTCCAAAAAGTCCTTTCTTTAGTTAATCTGAGTTCCCAGTCAAAATTTATAGCCATTTGAAGATTTTGGTGCCATACTGCATTAGTCATCGTTGTGTATAAGACGCTGAGAGCTTTCTGAAAAGTCCTTTCTGGAGTAAATTCGAGCTCCCAGTCAAACGTTATGGCCATTTAAATATTGGATTGTCATACTGCATTAGTTGTATTTGTGTAGAGCACGCTGAGAGCTTTCCGAAAAGTCCTTTCTTGAGTAAATATGAGCTCCCAGTCAAAATTTATGGCCATATAGAGATTGGAGTGTCATATTGCATTAGTTGTAGTTGTGTAGAGGACGTTGAGAGATTTCCAAACATTCCTTTCTTGAGTAAATTCAAGCTTCCATTACAAATTTACTGCCATCTAAAGATTCAGGTGTCATACTACATTAGTCGTAGTTGTGTAGAGGACAATGAGAACTTTCCTAAAAGTCCTTTCTTGAGTAAATATGATCTCCCAGTTAAAATTTATGGCCATCAGAAGATTGGGGTGTTGTACTACTTTAGTGATAGGGTTTTAGAGGACATTGAGAGCTTTCCAAAAATTTCTTTTGTGAGTAAATTTGAGCTCCTAGTCAATATTTATGGCCATCTGAAGATTGGGGTGTCATTAGTCATAGATGTGTAGAGGATGTAGTGAGCTTTTGAGAAATTCCATTTTTGAGTAAATTCGAGCTCCTAGTCAAACGTTATGGCCATCTGAAGATTGGGATGTCATACTACATCCCTCGTAGTTTCGAGAGGACGTTGAGGGCTTTCCAAAAATTTCTTTTCATGAGTAAATATGAAATCACAGTAAAAAGTTATGGCCATCTAAAGATTGGGGTGTCATTTTGAAATAGTCATAGTTTTCTAGAGGACACACTAAGAGCTTTCTAAAAAGTCCTCTCTTGAGTAAATTCGAGCTCCTAGATAAAAGTTATGGCGATCTGAAGATTGGAAAGTCATACGGCATTAGTTGTAGTTGTGTACAGGTTGCTGAGAGCTTTCCAAAAATTCCTTTCTTGAGTAACTCTGAGCTCCCAGCGAAAGTATACGGCCATTTAAAGATTGGGGTGTCATACTGCATTAGTCGTACTTATTTAGAGGATGCTGAGAGCTTTCAAAATAATCCTTTCTTGAATAAATTCAAGCTCTGAGTCAAATAGTATGGCTATTTGAAGATTGTGATGTCATATTGCATTATTCGTACTTATTTTGAGGACGATGATAGATTTCAAAATAGTCCTTTCTTGAATAAATTTGACATCCCATGCAAAATTTATAGCCATCTAAAGATAGGGTTATCATACTTCATTAGTCGTAGTTGTGTAGAGGACATTGAGAGCTTTCCAAAAATTCCTTTTTTGAGTAAATTTAAGCTCCCTGTCAAAATTTATGGCCATCTGAAGATTGGGTTGTCATGTTGCATATGTCGTAATTGTATAGAGGACGTTGAGAGCTTTTCAAAAAGACCTTTTTTGATTAAATCTGATCTCCCAGTCAAAATTTATGCCCATATGAGTATTGGCGTCCTATACTGCGTTAGACGTAGTTGTTTAGATAATGCTGAGAACTTTCCAAAAAGTCCTTTCTTGAGTAAATTCGATCTCCCAGTCAAATGTTATGGCCATCTGAAGATTAGGGTGTCATACTACATAAGTCGTAGTTTTGTAGAGGATGCTAAGAGATTTCCAAAAAGTCCTTTCTTGAGTATATTCGTGTTCCCAGTCAAAATTTATGACCATTGAAGATTGGGGTGTCATAATGCATATTTCGTAGTTGTGTAGAGGATGCTGAGAGCTTTCCAAAAAGACCTCTCTTTAATCAATTTGAAATCCCAGTAAACATTTATGCCCTTATGAGTATTTGTGTTCCATATTGATTTAGTCATAGTTATGTAGAGAACACTAAGAGATTTCCAAAAACTCGTTTCTTGAGTAAATTCGAGCTCCCAGTAAAAATTTATCCCTAACTAAAGCTTGGGGTGTCATACTGCATAAGTTGGTATGTAGAGGATGCTAAAAGCTTTCCAAAAAGCCCTTTCTTGAGTAAATCCAAGCACCTAGTCAAAATTTATGGCCATCAAAAGATTGGGGAGCCATTAGTTGTAGTTTTGTAGAGGATGTAGAGAGCTTTCCAAAAAATCCTTTCTTGAGTAAATATGATTTCCCAGTCAAAATTTATGTCCATCTGAAGATTAGGGTGTCGTATTACATTAATCATAGTTTCTACAAGACATGGAGGGATTTCAAAAAATTCCTTTCTTGAGTAAATATTAGATCACACTCAAAATTTATAGCAATATGAAGATTGGGTTGTCATACAACATTAGTCCTAGTCGCATAGAGCAGGTTAAGAGCTTTCCAAAAAGTTCTTTCTTGAGTAAATTCGAGCTCCCATTCAAAAGTTATGGCAATCTGAAGATTGGGGTGTCATTTTGCATTACTCGTAGTTGTGTAGAGGATGCTAAGAGCTTTCTAAAAATTCTTTTCTTTAGTAATCTGAGCTACCAGTCAAAATGTATTGCCATCTAAAAATTGGGAAGTCATACTACTTTAGACATAGTTGTGTAGAGGACATTGAGGGCTTTCCAAAAAGTCCTTTCTTGAGTAAATATGAGCTCCCAGTCAAAATTTATGGCCATCTGAAGATTCAGATGCCATATTGCATTAGTCTTAGTTGTGTAGAGGATGCTGAGAGCTTTCCAAAAATTCCTTTCTTGACTAAATATTTACTCCCAGTAAAATGTTATGGCCATCTGAAGATTTTGTGTGCCATATTACATTAGTTGTAGTTGTGTAGAGGTTACTGAGAGCTTTCTAAAAAGTCCTTTGTTCGCTAAATCCAAGCTCTTAGTTAAAATTTATGGCCATCTAAAGATTGGGGTGTCATATTGCATTAGTTTTAATTTTTTACGGAACGCTAAGAGCTTTCCTAAAAGTATTTTCTTAAGTAAATTCGAGCTCCTAGGAAATTTTTATGGCTATCTGAAGATAGGGGTGTCATACTGCATTAGTCCTACTTGTGTAGAGGATGTTGAGAACTTTCAAAAAATGCCTTTCTTGAGAAAATCCCAGCTCCCAGTTAAAATTTATGTCCATATGAAGATTGGGGTGTCATACTGCATTAGTGGTAGTTGTGTAGAGGACGCTAAGAACTTTCCAAAAAGTCCTTTCTTGAGTAAATTCAAGCTCCTAGTTAAAAGTTATGGTCATTTTAGTATTTAAGTGTCATACTGCATTGCTCGTAGTTGTGTAGAAGACGATGAGAGCTTTCCAAATACTCCTTTCTTGAGTAAATTTATGCTCATATGAGTATTGTGGTACCATACTATGTTAGTCATAGTTGTGTATAGAGAGTGAGAGCTTTCCAAAAAGTCCTTTATTAAGTAGATTCAAGCTCCCAGTGAAACTTTATGGCCATCTGATGATTGGGGTGTCATACTGCATTAGTCATAGTTGTGTAGAGGATGTTGAGAGCTTTCCAAAAAGTCATTTCTTGAGTAAATATGATATCCCAGTTAAAATTTATGGCGATCTAAAGATTGGAGTGCCATATTGTATTAGTTGTAGTTGTGTATAGGACATTGAGAGATTTCTAAAAAGTTCTTTCTGGACTGAATTCGAGCTCCCAATCAAAAAATTTGGCCATAGGAAGATTGGGGTGTCATACTACATTAGTCATGGTTGTGTAGAGAAGGCTGAGACATTTCCAAAAAGTCCTATCTTCAGTAAATAGGAGCTCCCAATCAAAATTTATTGCCATGTAAAGATAAGAAATTCATATTGCTTTAATCGTAGTTGTGTAGAGGATGATGAGAGATTTCTAAAAAGTCCTTTTTTGAGTAAATCTAAGCTCTCAGTCAAACGTTATGGGCATATGAAGATTGAGGTGCCATATTGCATTAGTCTTAGTTGTGTAAAAGACGCTTAGAGCTTTCCAAAAATTCCTTTCTTGAGTAAATGTGTGCTCACATTAAATATTTGTGGGCATCTAAAGATTGGGGTGTTATACTACATTAGTTGTAGTTATGAAGAAGACACTGAGAGCTTTCTAAAAAGTCCTCTCTTGAGTAAATTTGACCTTCTAGTCAAAAGATATGGCTATCTGAAGATTGAGGTGTCATACTGCATTAGTCATAGTTATGTAGAGGATGGTGAGATATTTCCAAAAATGCCTTTCTTGAGTTAATATGAGCTCCTAGTAAAACATTATGGCCATCTAAAGATTTTGTATGCCATATTACATTAGACATAGTTGTGTGGAGGACGCTAAGAGATTTCTAAAAAGTCCTTTCTTGAGTAAATCTGAGCTGCCGTGCAAAATTTATGCTCATCGAAGTATTGGGGTCCCATTCTGCGTTAGTCGTAGTTGTGTAGAGAACTCTGAGAGCTTTCCAAAAATTCCTTTATTGAGTTAATTTGAGCTCCCAGTCGAAAGTTATGGCCATCTAAAGATTTGGGTGTCATACTACATTAGTCGCAGTTATGTAGAGGATGTTGAGAGCTTTCCAAAAATTGATATATTGAGTAAAATTTATGGCCATATGAAGATTGGGATGCCATACAGTACTAATCGAAGTTGTGCATTACTCAAAATTTATGGCCATCTGAAGATTGGGATGTCATAGTGCATTAGTCGTATTTGTGTAGAGGATGCTGAGAGCTTTCCAAAAATTCAAGCTCCTAATCAAAATTTATGGTCATCTAAAGATTGGGGTGTCATACTACATTACTCGTAGTTGTGAAGAGCACGCTGAGAACTTTCCAAAAATTCCTTTCTTGAGTAAATATGAGCTCCCAATAAGACTTTATGGCCATCTGAATATTGGGGTGTCATAGTGCATTAGTCATAGCTATGTAGAGAACACTGAGAGCTTTCCAAAAAGTCTTTTCTTGAGTAAATCTGAGCTCCCAGTTAAAATGTATGGCCATCTGAAGATTGGGGTGTCATGCTGCATTACTCGTACTTGTTTAGAGGACAGTGAGAGCTTTTCAAAAATTCCTTTCTTGAGTAAATTTGAGCTCCTAATCAAAGGTCATGGCCATCTAAAGATAGGGGTACCCTACTGCATTAGTCGTAGCTGTGTAGAGGATGCCGAGAGCTTTCCAAAAATTACTTTCTCGAGTAAATTTGAACTCCTAGTCAAAATTTATGGCCATTTGAAGATTGGGCTGTCATACTGCATATATCGTGGTTTTGTAGAGGATGGTGAGAGCTTTCCAAAAAGACCTTTCTTAAGTAAATCCAATCTCCCAGTCAAAATTTATGTCGATATGAGTATTGGCGTCCTATACTATGTTAGTCGCAGTTGTGTAGAGAACACTGAGAGCTTTCCAAAAAGGCCTTTCTTGAGTAAATTTGAGTTCCTAGTCAAACATTATGGCCATCTGAAGATTGAGGTTTCATACTACATAAGTCGTAGTTTTATAGAGGATGCTAAGAGCTTTCTAAAAAGTCCTTTCTTGAGTAAATCCGAGCTCTCAGTCAAAATTTACGGCCATTTGAAGATCGGGGTGTCATATTTCTTTAATCATAGTTGTGTAGAGTATGCTGAGAGCTTTCCAAAAATTCTTTTCTTTAGTAAATATGAGCTCCCACTTAAAATTTATGGCCATCTGAAGATTGAGGTGTCATACTGCATTAGTCATAGTTGTGTAGATGACGTTGAGAGCTTTCCAAAAATTCCTTTTTTGAGTAAATTTGAGCTCCCTATCAAAATTTATGGCCATTTGAAGATTGGGTTGTCATGCTGTATATTTCGTAATTGGATAGGGGATGCTGAGAGCTTTCTGAAAACACCTTTCTTGAGTAAATCTAATCTCGCAGCCAAAATTTATGCCCATATGAGTATTAGTGTCCTATACTGCGTTAGACGTAGTTAGTTAGATAACACTGAGAGCTTTCCAAAAAGTCCTTTCTTGAGTAAATTTGAGCTCCCAGTCAAATGTTACGGCCATTTGAAGATTGGGGTGTCATACTGCATAAGTCATAGTTTTGTAGAGGATGCTAAGAGCTTTCCAATAAGTCATTTCTTGAGTATATTCATGTTCCCAGTAAAAATTTATGGCCATTGAAGATTGGGGTGTCATAATGCATATTTCAAAGTTGTGTAGAGGACGCTGAGATCTTTCCAGAAAGACCTTTCTTAAGTAAATTTGATCTCCTAGTAAACATTTATGCCCTTCTAATTATTTGTGTTCCATACTGATTTAGTCATAGTAGTGTAGATAGGACTAAGAGCTTTCTGAAAACTCGTTTTTTGAGTAAATTCGATCTCCCAGTCAAACTTTATCCCCAACTAAAGATTGGGGTGTCATACTGCATTAGTTGTAGTTGTGTAGAGGATGCTAAGAGCTTTCCAAAAAGTCCTTTCTTGAGTAAATCCAAGCTCCCAGTCAAAATTTATGACCATCAAAAGATTGGGGTGCCATTAGTCGTAGTTTTGTAGAGGATGCAGAGAGATTTCCAAAAAATCCTTTCTTGAGTAACTCTGATTTCCCAGTCAAAATTTATTTCCATCTAAAGATTAGGGTGTCATACTACATTAGTCATAGTTTCGAGAGGACATGGAGGCATTTCTAAAAATTCCTTTCTTGAGTAAATATGAGATCACACTCAAAATTTATGGCCATATGAAGATTGGGTTGTCATACAACATTAGTCCTAGTTGCGTAGAGCACATTGAGAGCTTTGAAAAAAGTTCTTTCTTGAGTAAATTCGAGGTTCCAGTCAAAAGTTATGGCAATCTGAAGATGGGGGTGTCATTCTGCATTACTCGTAGTTGTGTAGAGGATGCTGAGAGCTTTCCAAAATTTCCTTTCTTTAATAAATTTGAGCTACCAGTCAAAATTTATTTCCATCTAAAAAATTGGAAGTCATACTATTTTAGTTGTAGTGGTGTAGAGGATGTTGAGAGCTTTCCAAAAAGTCTTTTCTTGAGTAAATATGAGCTCCCGGTCAAAAGTTATGACCATCTGAAGATTTGGGTGCCATATTGCATTAGTCTTAGTTGTGTAGAGGACATTGAAAGCTTTTCAAAAATTCCTTTCTTGAGTAAATATTTTCTCCCAGTAAAATGTTATGGCCATCTGAAGATTTTGTGTTCCATATTACATTAGTCGTAGTTATATAGAGGTCACACAGAGCTTTCCAAAAAGTCTTTTCTTCGCTAAATCCGAGCACTCAGTCAAAATTTATGGCCATCTAAAGATTGGGGTGTCATATTGCATTAGTTGTACTTGTTTACAGAATGCTAAGAGCTTTCCTAAAAGTATTTTCTTAAGTAAATTCGAGCTCCCAAGAAATGTTTATGGCTATCTGAAGATAGGGGTTTCATACTACATTAGTCCTAGTTGTGTAGAGGACATTGAGAGCTTTCAAAAAAGTCCTTTCTTAAGTAAATCCCAGATCCTAGTTAATATTTATGGCCATATAAAGATTGGGGTGTCATACTGCATTATTCGTACTTGTGTAGAGGACATTAAGAGCTTTCCAAAAAGTCCTTTCTTGAGTAAATTCAAGCTGCTAGTCAAAAGTTATGGCCATTTTAATATTTAGGTGTCATATTGCACTGCTCATAGTTGTGTAGAAGATGATGAGAGCTTTCCAAATACTCCTTTATTGAGTAAATTTATGCTCATCTAAGTATTGTGGTCCCATACTACATCAGTTAGAGTTGTGTAGAGACAGTGAGAGCTTTCCGAAAAGTCCTTTATTGAGTAAATTTGAGCTCCCAATTAAAATTTATGGCCATCTGATGATTGGGGTGTCATAATGCATTAGTCATAGCTGTGTAGAGGATGCTGAGAGCTCTCCAATAAGTCATTTCTTGAGTAAATCCGATATCCCAGTCAAAATTTTATGGCGATCTAAAGATTGGAGTGCCATATTGTATTAGTTGTAGTTGTATATAGGACGTTGAGAGATTTCTAAAATGTTCTTTTTGGAGTAAATTCGAGCTCCCAATCAAAAGTTTTGGCAATAGTAAGATTGGGGTGTCATACTGCATTAGTCGTGGTTGTGTAGAGGATGCTGAGAGATTTCCAAAAAGTCCTATCGTTAGTTAATCAGATCTCCCAATCAACATTTATGCCATGTAAAGATTGGAAATTCATATTGCTTTAATTGTAGTTGTGTAGAGGACGCTGAGAGATTTATAAAAAGTACTTTTTTGAGTAAATTTAAGCTCCCAGTCAAACGTTATGGCCATCTTAAGATTGAGGTGCCATATTGCATTAGTCTTAGTTGAGTAGAGGATGCTGCAAGCTTTCCATAAATTCCTTTCTTGAGTAAATGTGTGCTCGCACTCAAATTGTGTGGGCATCTAAAGATTGTGGTGTTATACTATATAGGTTGTAGTTATGAAGAGGACGCTGCGAGCTTTCTAAAAAGTCCTCTCTTGAGTAAATTTGAGATTCTAGTCAAAAGTTATGGCTATCTGAAGATTGGGGTGTCATACTACATTAGTCATAGTTGTGTAGAGGACACTGAGATGTTTCCAAAAAATCCTTTCTTGAGTTAATATGAGCTCCTAGTAAAACGTTATGGCCATCTAAAGATTTCGTATGCAATATTACATTAGACATAGTTGTGTGGAGGACGCTGAGAGCTTTCCAAAAAGTCCTTTCTTGAGTAAATCCACGCTCCCATGCAAAATTTATGCTCATTGAAGTATTGTGGTCCCATAATGCATTAGTCATAGTTATGTAGAGAACACTAAGAGATTTCCAAAAATTCTTTTATTGAGTTAATTTGAGATCCCAGTCGAAAGTCATGGCCATCTGAAGATTTAGGTGTCATACTACATTAGTCATAGTTATGTAGAGAATGCTGAGAGCTTTCCAAAAATTGATTTCTTGAGTAAATCCGAGATCCCAGTCAAAATTTATGGCCATCTGAAGATTGGGATGTCATACTGCATTAGTCGTAGTTGTGTAGAGGATGCTAAGAGCTTTCCAAAAATTCCTTTCTTGAGTAAATCCGAAGATCCGTTGAGATCAAAAATTTATCCAAAAAATTATTTCTTGAGTAAATCTGATCTCCCAATAAAACTTTATGGCCATCTGAAGATTGGGATGTCATACTGCATTAGTCGTAGTTTGTGTGAGAGGATGCTAAGAGCTTTCCAAAAATTCCTTTCTTGACTAAATTCAAGCTCCTAATCAAACTTTATGGTCATCTGAAGATTGGGGTGTCATACTACATTAGTCGTAGTTGTGAAGAGCACGTTGAGAGCTTTCCAAAAAATTATTTCTTGAGTAAATCTGATCTCCCAATAAAACTTTATGGCCATTTGAATATTAGAGTGTCATAGTACATTAGTCGTAGTTATGTAGAGAATGCTGAGAGCTTCCCAAAAAGTATTTTCTTGAGTAAATCCGAGCTTCCAGTTAAAATGTATGGTCATCTGAAGATTGGGGTGTCATACTACATTAGTCGTACTTGTTTAGAGGGCAGTGAGAGCTTTTCAAAAAGTCCTTTCTTGAGTAAATTTGAGCTCCCAGTCAAAATCTATGGCAATCTAAAGATAGGGGTACCATACTGCATTAGTCGTAGTTCTATAGAGGACGCTGAGAGCTTTCCAAAAATTACTTTTTTGAATAAATTTGAACTCCTAGTAAAAATTTATGGCCATCTGAAGATTAGGTTGTCATACTGCATATGTCGTGGTTGTGTAGAGGACGGTGAGATCTTTCCAAAAAGACTTTTCTTGAGTAAATCCAATCTCCCAGTCAAAATTTATGTCGATATGAGTACTGACGTCCTATACTATGTTACTCGTAGTTGTGTAGAGAACATTGAGATCTTTCCAAAAATTCCTTTCTTGAGTAAATTCGAGGTCGTAGTTAAACATTATGGCCATCTGAAGATTGGGGTTTCATTCTACATAAGTCGTAGTTTTGTAGAGGATGCTAAGAGCTTTCCAAAAAGTCCTTTCTTAAGTAAATCCGAGCTCTCAGTCAAAATTTATGGCCATCTGAAGATCGGGGTGTCATATTGCTTTAATCATAGTTGTGTAGAGTACGCTAAGAGCTTTCCAAAAAGTCCTTTCTTTAGTAAATCTGAGCTCCCACATAAAATTTATGGCCATCTGAAGATTGAGATGTCATACTGCGTTAGTCGTAGTTGTGTAGAGGAAGTTGAGAGCTTTCTAAATCTTCCTTTCTTGAGTAAATCTGAGCTCCCTGTCAAAATTTATAGCCATGTAAAGATTGGGAATTTATATTGCATTAGTCGTACTTGTTTAGAGGACATTGAGAGCTTTCCAAAAAGTATTTTCTTGAGTAAATTTGAGCTCCTAGTCAAAATTTATGGCCATCTAAAGATTGGGCTGCCATACTACATAAATCGTAGTTGTATATAGGGAGCTGGGAGATTTTTAAAAAGTCCTTTCTTGAATAATTTTTAGATACCAGTCAAAAGTTATGGCCATCTAAAGATTGGGATGTCATACAACATTAGTCCTTGTTATGTAGAGGAAGCTGAGAGCTTTCCAAAAAGACCTTGCTTGAGTAAATCTGAGCTCCCAATAAACATTTATGGTCATCTAAAGATTGGGGGTACCATACTACATTAGTTGTAGTTGTGTAGAGAACACTGAGAGCATTCAAAAAAGTCCTTTCTTGAGTATATCCAAGCTCCCAGTAAAAATTTATGGCCATTTGAATATTGGGTTGCCATACTGCATTGGTCGTAATTGTGTAGATGACGCCTAGAGCTTGAACAAAAGTCCTTTCTTGAGTAAATCCGAGCTCCCAGTCCAAATTTGTGGCCATTTGAAAATTGGGGTGTCATACTGCATTACTCATAGTTGTGTAGGGGACACTGAGATATTTCCAAAAAGTCCTTTCTTCAGTAAATTTGAGTTCCCACTTAAAATTTAAGGCCATTTGAAGATTGGAGTATCATACTCCATTAGTCGTAGTTGTGTAGAGGACGCTAAGATCTTTCCAAAAAGTACTTTCCTAAGTTAATCCAAACTCCCAGTAAAAATTTATGGAAATCTAAAGATTCGATTGTCATACTGCATTAGTCATACTTGTTTAGAGGACGCTCAAAGCCTACTAAAAAGACTTTTCTTGAGTAAATTTGAGTTCCCAGTCAATATTTATAGCCATCTAAAGATAGTGGTGTCATACTGCATTAGTCGTAGTTCTATAGAGGATGCTTAGATTTTTCCAAAAAGTCCTTTCTCGTGTAAATCCAAGCTCCGAGTCAAAATTTATGGCCATCTAAAGATTGTCTTATCATATTACACTAGTCATATTTGTGTAGAGGACATTGAGAGCTTTCAAACAATTCCTTTCTTGATTAAATTCGAGCTCCCCATCAAAATTTATGGCCATCTGAAGATTGGGGTATCATGTTGCATCAGTCGTAGTTGTGTAGAGGATGCTGAGAGCTTTCCAAAAAGTCCTTTCTTGAGTAAATCCGAGCTCCAAGTCAAAAATTATGGCCATCTGAAAATTGAGATGTCATACTGCATTAGTTGTACTTGTGTAGAGAACGCTCAAATCTTTCGAAAAAGTCCTTTCTTCAGTAAATCCAAACTCCTAGTCAAACGTTATGGTTATCTTAATATTGGGATGTCATACAACATTAGTTGTAGTTATGTAGAGGAAGCTGAAAGCTTTCCAAAAAGTCCTTGCTTGAGTAAATCTGAGCTCTCAATCAAAATTTATGGCCATCTTAAGATTGGGGTATCATACTGAATTAGTCGTAGTTGTGTAGAGGAAGCTAAGAGCATTTTAAGAAGTCCTTTTTTAGTAAAACTGAGCTCCCACTTAAAATTTATTGCCATCTGAAGATTCAGGTATCTTACTAGATTAGTCGTAGTTGTCTAGAAGACGTTAAGAGCTTTCACAAAATTACTTTCTTAAGTAAATCTGAGCTCCCAGTAAAAATATATGGCCATCTAAAGATTGGGGTATCCTACTGCATTAGTCGTACTTGTTTTGAGTACGCTGAGAGCTTTCCAAAAATTCCTTTCTGTAGTAAATCCAAGATCCTAGACAAAATTTATGGCCATTTAAAGATTGGGGTGTAATATTGCATTAGTTGTGTAGAGCACACCGAGAGCTTTCCAAAAATTCATTTCTTGAGTAAATCTGACTACCCACTCAAAATTTGTGGCCATCTGAAGATTGGGGTATAATACTGCACTACTCGTAGCTGTATAGAGGACACTGAGAGCTTTCAAAAAAGTCTTTTCTTGAGTAAATTCAAGCTTCCAGTAAAAATTTATGGCCATCTGAAGATAGGAGTGTCATATTACATTAGTCGTAGTTGTATAGAGGATGCAGAGAGATTTCAAAAAATTCCTTTGTTGAGTAAATCCGAGCTCCCAGTCAAAATTTATAGCCATCTAAAAATTGGGGTATCATACTGCATTAGTCATAGTTGTGTAGAGGACGCTGAGAGCTTTCTAAAAATTCCTTTCTTGAGTAAATCTGAGCTCCTAGTAAAAATGTATTCCCATCTAAGTATTGCGGTCCCATACTATGTTACTCGTAGTTTTGTAGAGAACGTTGAGAGCTTTCCAAAAAGTCCTTTCGTGACTAAATTCAAGCTCCCAATAAAAATTTATGGCATTCTTAAGAATGGGGCCTCATACTGCATAGGTAGTAGTTTTGTAGAGGATGGTAACACTTTTCAAAAAATTCTTTTCTTTAGTAAACCGAGCTCCCAATCAAGATTTATAGCCATTTAAACTTTAAGTTGCCATACTGCATTAGTCATCGTTGTGTAAAGGACTCTAAGAGCTTTCCATAAAGTCCTTTCTAGAGTAAATTTGAGCTTCCAGTCAAAAGGTATGGCCATTTGAAGATAAGGGTATCATATTGCATTAGTCATAGTTGTGTAGAGCATGTTGAGAGCTTTTCAAAAAGTCCTTTCATGAGTGAATTCGAGCCCCTAGTCAAAATTTATGGCCATCCAAATATTGGGGTGTCCTATGGCATTAGTTGTAGTTGTGTAGAGAATGTTGAGAGCTTTCTAAAAATTTCTGTCTTGAGTAAATCTAATTTTCTAGTCAAAATTGATGGCCATCTGAATATTGGGGTTCCATACTTCATTAGTCGTAGTTTTGTAGATGACGTTGACAGATTTCCAAAAAGTCCATTCTTGAGTAAATTCGAGCTTCTAGTCAAAATTTATTACCATCTAAAGATTGGGGTCTCATACTACATTAGTCATAGTTGTGTAGAGGATGCTGAGAGATTTCAAAAAAGTCCTTTCATGAGTAAATAAGAGCTCCTAGTTAAAATTTATGTCCATCTTAGTATTGGGGTGTCATACTGCATTAGTCGTAGTGTCTTAGAGGACACTGAGTGCTTTCTAAAAAGTCCTTTCGTGAGTAAATCTGAGCTCCCAGTCAAAATTTATGGCCATCTAAAGACTGGGGTGCCAATATTCGTAGTTGTGTACATGACACACAGAGATTTCCAAAAAGTTCTTTCTTGAGTAAATTCGAGCTCCCAATCAAACGTTATGGCCATCTAAAGATTGAGGTCACATATTGCATCACAATCAAAAGTTATGGCCATATGAAAATTTCTTTCTTTAGTAAATCAGAGGTCACAGTCAAAAGTTATGGCCATCTGAAGATTGGGGTGTCATACCACATCAGTCGTAGTTGTGTAGAGGACATGCTGAGAGCTTTATAAAAATTCCACTCTTTAGTAAATTCAAGCTTTTAGTCAAAAGTTGTGTCCATCTGAAGAATAGGGTGTCACACTGCATTAGTCGTAGTTGTGTAGAGGATGCTGAGAACTTCCCAAAAATTCCTTTCATGAGTAACTCTGAGATCCCATTCAAAATTTATGGCCATCATAAGATTGGAGTGTCATATTGCATTAGTCATAGTTGTGTAGAGGATGTTGAGAGCTTTCTAAAAAGTCCTTTCTTGAATAAATATGAGCTCCCACTCAAAATTTATGGCAATCTGAAGATTGGTGTATCATACTGCATTAGTCGTAGTTGTGTGGAGGACACATAGAGTTTTCCAAAAATTCCTTTATTGAGTAAATCTAAGCTCCCAATTAAAATGTATGGCATCCTAAATATTGGGGTGTCATACTGCATTAGTCGTACATGTTTAGAGGATGCTGAGTGCTTTCAAAAAATTCCTTTCTTGAGTAAATTAGAGATCTCAGTCAAAATTTCTAGCCATCTGAAGATAGGTGTATCATATTGCATTAGTCGTAGGTGTGTAGAGGACGTTGAGAGCTTTGCAAAAATTCCTTTCTTAAGAAAATTCGAGCTCCCAGTCAAAATTTATAGCCATCTGAATATTGGGATGTCATACTACATATGTCATAGTTGTGTAGAGGACGCTGAGAGCTTTCTAAAAATACCTTTCTTGAGTAAATCTGATCTCCTAGTCAAAATTTATGCCCTTATGAGTATTGGCATCCTATACATCGTTAGTTGTAGTTGTATAGAGAATGCTGAGCACTTTCCAAAAATTTGTTTCTTGAGTAAATTCAAGCTTTCAGTCAAACGTTATGGCCATTTAAAGATTGGAGTGTCATACAACATAAGTCATAGTTTTGTAGAGGATGCTGAGAGCTTTCCAAAAAGTCCTTTCTTGACTATATCTGAGCTCCTAATCAAAATTTATGACCATTGAACATTGGGATGTCATACTACATATTTTGTAGTTATGTAGAGAAGGCTAAGAGCTTTCCAAAAAGACCTTTCTTGAGTAAGTCAAATCTCCTAGTAAACATTTATTCCCATCGGAGTATTGGTGTCCCATACTGCATTAGTCATTGTTGTGTAGAGAACACTGAGAGGTTTCCAAAAAGTCCTTTCTTGAGTAAACTCAAGCTCCCAATTAGTTGTAGTTGTGTAGAGGATGCTAAGAGCTTTCCAAAAAGTCCTTTCTTGAGTAAATTTGATCTCCCAGTCAAAAGTTATGGCCATCTAAAGATTAGGGTGTCATACTGCATTAGTCGCAGTTTCGAGAGGACATGAAGGGCTTTCTGAAAATGATTTTCTTGAGTAAATTTGAGCTCACAGTCAAAATTTATGACCATCTGAAGATTGGGGGTGTCACACTGCATTAGTCATAGTTGTGTAGAGGACATTGAGATCTTTCCAAAAGGTCTTTTCTTGAGTAAATTCAAGTTCCCAGTCAAAAGTTATGGCCATCTGAAGATTGGGGTGTCATACTGCATTATACGTAGTTGTGTAGAAGATGATAAGAGCTTTCCAAAAACTCTTTTATTGAGTAAATCTGAGCTCTCATTCAAAACTTATTGTCATCTAAAGATTGGGTAGTCATATTGCTTTAGTCATAGTTGTGTAGAGGACACTGAGACCTTTTCTTAAAGTCCTTTCTTGAGAAAATCTAAGCTCCCAGTCAAAATTTATTTCCATATGAAAATTGGGGTGCCATATTGCATTAGTCTTAGTTGTGTAGAGGACGTTGAGTCCTTTCCAAAATTTCCTTTTTTCAGTAAATCATAGCTCCCAGTTAAAATTTATAGGAATCTAAAGATTGGGGTGTCATACGACATTAGTTTTCATTGTTAACAGGACGCTGAGAGCTTTCTAAAAAGTCCTCTCTTGAGTAAATTCGAGCTCCTAGTAAAAAGTTATGGTCATATGAAGATTGGGGTGTCATACTGCATTAGTCATAGTTATGTAGAGGACGTTGAGAGTTTTCCAAAAATTCCTTTCTTGAGTAAATCTTAGATCCCAATTAAAAATTTTGGCCATCTAAATATTGGGGTGTCATACTACATTTGTCCTAGTGTATCAAAGGATACTAAGTGCTTTCCAAAAATTTGTTTCATGAGTAAACCCGAGCTCCCAGTCAAATTTATGGCCATCTGAAGATTGGGTAAATCCAAATATTTGTTTCTTGAGTAAATCCAAGGTCACAGTCAAAATTTATGGCCATCTAAAGATTGGGTTGTCATACCGCATTAGTCGTAGTTATGTAGACCACACGCTGAGAGCTTTCTCAAAAGTCCTCTCTTCAGTAAATTTGAGCTCCTAGTCAAAAGTTATGTCCATCTGAAGAATAGGGTTTTGTTGGTCGTCAAATGGGACTTTTTAGAAGAGCAACATTCAGGGGACAAAAAGTCCCTCCTCTTTAATGGGAGAGGTTCCCTTACTCTGAAACAAACTTATTTACAAATACACAGAACATTATTTTATGGTCAAACTTGAATATTACGAAAGTGTTTTCCACAAGGATCATCAGTTACGCCAGGACTGAGGAAGGGGAATAAGAAGATGAGCAGAATAGCAACATTCAGAATTATAGATAGCAGAATAATTCTTCGTGTATGCGAAGCTTCAAAGGATTTAAGACAAGATCATTTGCATTAGCTGAAGGGGATTAAATTTAAAGACACAAAGTTCCGTAAATAACCTTCTTCAGATTTGTTAATCAAGGACACAAAGTTCCTTCTTGGTTGTACAAGATCACTGTACTTGCAAAACTGAACAGTATGCAATCAGAGAGACTAAACGAGTTAGGAACAAAATGATCTTCACAATATTAAAGGAAAACACAGAGACAACAAGAATCAGATAGACAAAGAACGGAAAGCCCTTTTGTATTGATTTCTTTAAGATCTATTTACACTTTCAGCAAATATCCAAGTTCTTCCTCCTGGAAAATGGCGTGGAAAGGCCATTATATAGATTACAAGTCAGTTACTCTTCGTAACCGTTTCTTTTAACTAAAGAATAGTTAAGTACCGCCAATTGCAATACCTTAACTAATTACAAAGAATACGAAAAGAAAGGAAAGAAGAGGAAAGGAAGGAGAAGGAGACAGGTGGCTAGCTACTGGGAGGGACCCACTGTCTTCAGAATCCGCTGCCTGAACTTCTTCAATGACTCAGCTATATCTCTGCCACGAGGGACTGACGTGTTGGTTGCAGACTCAGTCCAAAATCCCAGACATTTCTCCATCTCTTTATCAACTTCGACGTGAGTATGATAGTCTTTGTTTGCTTCTTCAATGGCAAACTGAAGAGAACAAATTTCCTTTATCTTGTCCTTAGAGATGGAGTCTTCCTTGAAAAGATTATCTTTGACAAAAGCTCTGAACTGACCTTTGATTTCTTGCAAGGACAAGGGAACGCCAGAGTTTTCATCCTGAAGATGACAATGCATATCTTTGAAAGCAGCAGCTGCCAGTGTCTTGAAAGCTTCTCCCTTCTGCCAGCTATTCTTCATTTCTCCTACAGCTTCCTCCAGGACTTTGATTTTCCACTCCACGTTGTAGACCCAAGATTTTGACAGATTGTCCTTAGCATCATCGAAAATCTTGTTCGCCAGTAAGATGTTCTCATTTGTCTGGCCCATGAGGCGAAGGTATACAGTGCAACTACTCCAGAGCTTAAGCTCTTTATCCATTACCCCAATAGTAGAGGACAGCTTCTGTTGCAAATTATCTACCTTTCCATGTAGCTTAAAAGCTTCATCAATGAAGTTTAGTCCGGCAACAAGCATGTCGTCTACCATGGCTTCGATAGCTCTGCCATAGACAGAATACTTGTGCATATCTTTAATACTTTGCACTTCATCTTGGCTTAGAATTACAGGATGCGGTAGAGCAGTCAAGGGGGTAGGGTCCAAAACTTTTTCCTTAGACAAAAGTGACTTGATAAAACTCGTGAGAACTTGGGCTTGTTCTTCTAGCTGCTCAATAGTCTGCTGCCCTTTCTCTACCCGTCCAATGACCCTTGTGACTATTTCCTGGAGGTTATGAATCTCACCTTCAGGAGTAGACTCTCCCATAGGGATCCTTGAAAGCTCCAAGTCAGATGTCAGCAAGTCTGATTCTGATTTGTCTACTGTGGGCTTAGCAATCTCCAGGAATTGCTGACCTTGAGCATCTGACACAATCCTGGAAGTAGTTCTGGCTTTCTTGGCATGAGAAGGACTGGTGCCCAACAAGGTTGCTACAGCATCAAAATTTGGTCCCAAGCTTTGAGAGGAGGATTTCCTCTTCCTTTTGTCAACCAGAGGTTGCACCCAAGCAAAAGAGGAAGAAGAATCTGCAGGAGAAGCAAGGGGACCAAGAGACAGGGAGCTCATGACACTCAAGGTCTGTGCAGCTGCTGACTCAAGCTGAGATGTGGGTAGAACACTGGAGGTAATGGCGGTAGAAGAATCAGTAGTACCTGGAAGTTCAGTGCTTTGGACCTCCTTATCTGCTGGATTTTCAGGAACACTTGCAGGAGTTGGCATCTCACTTTCTTCACTTTCACTGAGAACAATGATGTTCTTTGGCCCTATAGGCAACTTTGCCTGTTTTCTTGGAGGGTCATTCTCTGCGGGTTCCTTCTTTACCTCTTTGAGTTTCTTCTTGTATACCTGGGTAGATGGAGAAGGAGTAGATTCTACAGGTCCCCGAGCTGTTGAGGCAGGAGGGGTTTTCACTGGTGTTCCAGACTCTGGAACTGATGCCTCCCTTATGGGTTTCGAATCATCTTTGGAGATGGATTCTCTTGAGTGCCTCTTGAATTCTCGGATCTTCTTACTGAACCAGACCCTAGTTCTGATCAAGACTGGAGCAAGAATCTCAGCCAGATCATCTCTCTCTTTCCTGTTCCAATCCAGGTCCTCCAGAGGAGTGTGCTTAATCACATTTTCATACTCATATGAGTATAGTTCAGAATTGTCATCCTGGAGACCTTCAGGAACTTGGTACAGACTGAGTTCTTGGATCAATTGCAGGGAGAATCTGCCACAATGCCTTCTTCTGGCTTCAAAATCATCTGCACAGTCAGCCCAATAGTCTTCTGTATCTGCCCTATGATGATAGACTATCTTGAGGTTCTGTTCGATGAACTTCTTCAAGTCAAAGTAGGTTCTAGGCTTGAAGAAATGAACAGTGATAGGGACCAGGGCTCTTTCTATGTTCTGAGCATCCAGAGCTGTTTTGCATGTGTAGTTTCCCAGAGAGATGGGAAAGTGCAAGCCAAAAATCTTCTTGTCTCTACAAGTTCTGTGCAACTTGTCTAGTTGCCTGCATACTTCTATCAGGGCCATTTTGTCGTTGCAGAACATGGGGAGCCGCAGAGGGGTGCTCTCATAGCCAGCCAGCCTGATATAGGAGAATTTCCTTAATTGAATGAAATAGGCTCCATACTGCGATATCAAGTTCATGGCTTCATCTGAAAACCTTCTAGCAGTGTCACCTTCGAGCAATCTGACCACGTACATGGTGAAAGCATCGTTGACCCTTCTGAAATTCCGATTGCTGGTCTCTAGGGTGAACTGCGGGCAGTAGGCATACACTGGATCATCTTTGTGTGTATCTATGTAGGAGAAGCCAAACCACTGCCTCGATGCCGCTAGGGTATACATAAGATACGAAGTCATGAAGAACTTCTTTGACTGCTGAACGTTAGATAGCTGGTCAGCCAAATTCATACTGATGATCTCTGCCCAGTTGATATTTTGTGTTCCCTCGCACACCATGCTGATGAGTGGGCACATCCAGAAATGAAATTCATTGGTGGAGGGAAAACCCATAACCCGAGCCAGCAGTATTATGAAGTCTGACAGTTCTTCATTGAAATCTTCCTGGAAGAGGGTTTTGGTCAGACGAGAAGGACCTTTCTTAGGGTTCTTCAACCAAGACTTCGCCACTCGAGCTTTATATTTATCACTGTCTTGGTCGAACATCGCCTGTGCTTGATCCCGAGAGACGACTATAGCATTGTCCATCTCTGGAATCCTCAGAGCAGCTCCAATGGCGGCAGCGTCCAGCTTGGCAATGAGCTCCCCGTGTACATTTGTCAATTCGCTCGTAGCGGGGTCGAAGTGAGCTCTGCATGAAAGTACAATATCAGCACACTGCACTGAGATAGGGAATCCTCCGGCGAAAGCTAAACCACTATCATTAATCATCTGTGCCATTGGCGTAGGGTTTGCATCTGTCATTCTTGACCGAAAATCACCAAAGTTGAGATGACGAGCTTCACTGTCTCCGATATTGCTAATGGCAGACTCAAGTGGAGAAATTTGCTCCTGTCCCTGAAACTTGATCTTCATATTGATAGATTCGGAGCTGCGACCTAGACTCTGGAAGGAATTTGCAAAGGGAAGGGATATTGCGTAGGTTTTCAAATTGCAAGGGTTCGAGCAAAAGATAGCATGGAAGCAATGCGAAAAATGCAAAGGGGAATGCTCGTTATATAGCCGTTTGAGGAGCGGAATGAATTTAATGCGCATTGAATACACAACCACTAATTTGAAAAAGCATCATATTCGGAATGAGCGGGAGAAGCTAAGTGTGAATGACACTTGGTACGCTTGGGACAGGTGAGACGCGAATGCGCAAAACACGCGGTTCGGCCGTTTCGAGTGAAACATGGAGAGGACGCACAAATGCATTTGGGACAAATGGGACGAAAATGTGTGAAGTACGCGATTCGGGTGTTTCGGCCAAAATTGGAACAAAGGGCCCGTTTGGACTTGGGACATTCGGGGCAAAAACGCGCGAAGGACGCGGTTCGGGCAAATCGGCCGAAATTGGGAAAGCTCGCACTTTTAACTTTGGGTCATTCAGGACAGGAAAGTGCGAATTACGCGGGAAGGATGATTCGGCTGAAATTGGAATAGTTCGCACAAAACGTTTAGGGACACTTGGGACAAAACCTTCCGACGGGCCCGAAAATGAGACAGCTTTGGGGACTTCAGCTGATCGGGGAACAGAATGCAGTTTCGTACTTGGGACAGATGGGACAAAATGTTCCGACAGGCCCGAAAATCACACAAAAAGACCCAGAACACAAATTTTTTCAACTTCACGACTTAGGCACTTCAAAGAAGAACTCTTCAACTCAAAATTTTGAAAATTTTACTCTTATCAGAGTGGGAAATTTTGAGTGGACAACAGCTGGATCCTTCTGGGGATGACTTGGTGTAAATTCATAGAATGAGACAAGGCAAGAACTTAGAGAACTCGGTGAAGCAGACCAGTGCCTTATCCATTAGGCAAAGGAGTCAAAAACAAACCAACACAGAGGGCAACACACACAACAGAAGGGAAACACACCAAAAGCAGAAAAAGCAAAAACACTGTACATAATATACAAAGGGACTCCCTAGACACCTAGGACTTGAACAACTTCAAATACTGCCCACTATAAGGAAGTGGGAGGGGAGAACCATCCATGTAATCAAGATAGAAAGAGTCCTTACCAGCAAAGTGTCTTATCTTGAAAGGTCCAAGCCACAGAGAATCAAATTTTCCATGGCTGCCACGAGGTTCATGTCTTTTGTCCCATAGCAGCACGGTATCACCAACTTGGAACTCTCTGGACCTAGCTTTCTTATTGAACAGAACCTTCACCTTCTGCTGGTGAGCAGATATTCTGTCAGCAATCTCCAATCTATCCTCGTTCAGTTTGTGCAGGTACATGATTCTTTTGTCCAGAGCATCACTGAAACTAGTGTCTTCAATGGCCTTCATCAGGTGCAAGGCTGGCAGTTCCACTGTCACTGGCAATTGGGCCTCTACTCCATACACTACTTGAAAGGGGGACATTCCAATGGCTCTTTTAGGTGTGATCCTGTCTGCCCAAAGAGCATCATAAATCTTCTTATGCCAGTTTCGCTGAGACTCATTGACCAACTTCCTTATGATAGTCACCAGATTTTTGTTGGTGGATTCTGCTTGTCCATTCCCCTGGGGATAATAATCTGAAGAATGAGCCAGAGAGATGCCATACCCGTAGCAGAAATCCATGATCTCAGTTGAGGAGAAGTTCAAAGCATTGTCTGTTACAATCTTGTTAGGTACACCATACCTTACCAAGATGTTCTCTTTGAGGAAATTGCATACAACTTCAGAAGTAGTGCTCTTGACCGGAATAGCTTCCACCCATTTGGTGAAGTAGTCAGTGGCAGTTAGCACATCCATGTGGCCAGCACCAGAAGCAGGATTCGGTGTACCAATGAAGTCTAGACCCCACTGTTGAAATGGTTCCTCAATCACAATTGGCTTGAGAGGCAAAGCGGCCAGTTTGGGTCTTCCCACAAAGTTTTGACAGGACTCGCATTTATCCACCCACTTGGATGCATCTCTGAACAAGGAAGGCCAGTAATATCCTCCCCGGAGTATCTTGTGAGCTGTGACTATTGATGAATAGTGCCCTCCACATGCCTGATCATGGAAAGCTGAGAGCAACTTTCTCTGCTGCTCCTTGTCCACACACTTTAGAAATCTCCCATCTAAACCACGTTTGAACAAGGCATTTTCCCACAGTACATATTGCGCTGATCTCAATTTAACAGTCCTATTTTCCTTGGTAGTTAAATGAGAGGGGCATTCCCCATAGGTGAGAAAATGGGAAATGTCAGAATACCATTCATCAACTGAACTAAGGAATAGAACAGTAGGAATGTCAGCTTTCTCCTCCAGCAACTCATGTTTGGCTCCTTCAGCGATGAGCTCACAAAGACCTTTGCCACGAACCAGCTTGGTCGGTTTGATATCAATATCATACTCCTGGACTTTAGCCACCCAGTTTCCTCTCTTAGACCCAAATTCTTGCTGTGTAAGAATTGACTTAACAGTCGTATCTGGAACCAGCACCATAGAGTGAGAGTTGAGGATATAGAAACAGAACTACTTGACAGCTTTGACTACTGCAAAAGCATGCTTCTCCATCATGGTGTATTTCAGCTCATGATTCTTTAGGATATAGCTCATGAAGGCAATTGGTATCTCATGTCCATCAGAGTCTTCTTGGGTTAAGACGGCAGCCAGGGTGTTATCTGTAGCATAGCAATAGATGATGAAATCTTTGCTGAAGTCAGGACAGGCCAAAACTAGAGTTTTAGCAATGGCTTTCTTGATACCCTCAAAGGATTCCTTTCCTTCAGAAGACCAACCAAACGCTTGCTTCCCTTTCATCATCTGAGAGATGTTCAAAGTTAATTCAGCAAAATTAGGGATGAATCTTCTTAAGAAATTGATCTTACCGAAAAAGGAATGCACGCCTTTTTTACTGGTTGGGAGAGGAATTTGCTGGATGGCTTGAACTCGTTCAGGATCAATCTTGATGCCATCCTTGGAGACAATGTGCCCTAATAGCTTCCCTTCTGTAACACAGAAGACAGATTTTTTAGGATTTAAAGAAATCCCATGCTCTCGGCATCTCTGCAGGACTGTTTCCAGGTGGTCAAAGTGATCCGCTCTTGTCTTTGAGAACATTGTCAGGTCATCAAGGTATATGACTATACATTTCCCTTTCAAGCTTCCAAAAGCCAGATCCATAGCTCTCTGGAAAGTGGCACCAGCATTAATCAGCCCAAAAGGCATTCTCTTGTAGGCAAAGGTACCCCAAGGAGTGGTGAAGGCTGTCTTGTGTTGATCTACAGTATCAACCTCTACCTGATTGTATCCCAAGAACCCATCAAGCATAGATAACATTTTAGAACCTGTTACTACTTGCAATATTTGATCCATCATAGGCAGAGGGTAGTTATCTTTCAGAGAAGCCTGATTCAGGTTCCTGAAATCAACACAAATGCGGATCTCACCATTCTTCTTCCTAACAGGCACAATGTTTGCAATCCATGTTGAATGGTGAATGGGAAAAATGATTTTAGCCTTCAACAATTTCTGGATCTCCTGAAAGATGGTGTCGGCTATTTTTGGATTATACTGCCTTTGTTTCTGCTTGAAAGGCTTGATTCATGGTTTGAGAGGGATAGAGTGTTGCATTTCTTTTGGCTTGAAGGCTTTTAGATCTTCATAAGAATATGCAAGAACATCCTTATACTTCCTTAGAAGATCAATTTCTCTCCTCCTCTCATCTGACGTGCAACATTTCCCAATATTCACCAGTTTCAGGTCATCAGAACTCCCAATATCAATTTTATCATACTCAGCTGATTGCTGAGGTCCAGTAGAAGCTTTAGATCTCACGTATCTGTCATGTTTATCAAACAACTCCTCCAAACTCACCAAACCTTTGGGAATCTTGTTTCCTTTGAGCTTAATGCACCCTTCCTGATCAATTTCTTCTCCTTGGGTGACAGCTTGGTCAGAAGACACACTCTCACGAGGCAGGTTGTCACTTCCCTCAAAATATAGTTGTTCGAAGTTACCTTTGAGTTCTAGGAAGGAAAGAAGATGCTGGTCATCATTGAAAACTTGCCAGTTATTGGTATTGTCAGGGACACTAGGCCGATGGACCATTTCAATAGTGAACTTATCCTGAAAAAGGCTTCTGAATTGCTTCACAATCAGCTCTGCATCACCACGAGCCAGAAGATTTTTTACACCTCATTCTTTGGCTACTTGCAGTCCAAGAAGGAGAGCCTCATACTCTGTTGTATTGTTAGTGTTCTTGAACTGCAACTTGAATGAAAAAGGGTGTAGGCAGCCTTCAGGTGATATTAGCAGGACACCAGCTCCAGAACCAGCCGAGGAACAACTTCCATCAAATTCTAAAGTCCAAACGCCGTTAGGATCTTTTGGTGATACTTTGGAGGGTTGGATTTCATCAGGGGACAGAATCATGTAATTACCATGACCCATGTCTTCATAGAGTATTTGTGCCTTAGGATCATCTGTTTTCTGCACAATATACTCAGACTGTTTCTCAGGGAGTAACTTCTTCATGTGTCCATTGACAGGTATGAGTGCGTGTGACCAATCCATTTGAATCTCTCCACCCACATCTTTACAGAAGTTCCTACTTAGCAACATTCCATAGGAAGGAGGAATGTCTGCTACTAGGATGGTAGCCAAGACCTTCTTCTCAGGTAAAGCAGCAAAAGCCACTTGTGCATCTTTAATCCTTCCAACGAAAGGTACTTCCTTACTTTCCATGGAGTAGCAAGATCCATAAGTGTGAGTAAGGGTCAAGCCTAAAGCATGGGCTACTTTAGCAGGCATTACGTTATCTGAGGCTCCGGAATCTATGACACAGTTACTGAGCCTATGGCCAGCTATAAGAAGTGTTACATAAAAAGGCTTGATTTTGTCTCCAGGCGAGGTGACAGCTGCTACCAGACTAGGTTGTGGTGCAGAAGGAGGTGTGGGCAAAAGGCCTTTAGAGGTGGTCTTGGAATGGGAATTTACAAATTGGACCATCTTGGCAAAAGCCTTGGGATGGGTTTGGTAGTATTCAGCTTCTGAAATTTGAACCTTAGTCCTTTTAAGATGATCAACAATATCAAAGGATCCAGAGGTGGATGGGCCATCATCATTTGGAATTCTAGGCTTATCAATTCTGAGAGAAAAAGAAGAAGAAGAAGCAACTTTGGGAGCAGGATTGACAGTACTTACCTTTGGTGCAGATGAGGTAGGAAGAGGAGATCCTCTTCTGGCAATTACAGGAATAGTTACTGGTTGCTCCTTAGATTTCTTCGTGGGCTGTGTTACTTTCTCCTTCTGCCTCGTCTGTTCTCGAGTCATGACAGAAAATGATTCACTGTTCATATCTGCTACCACTTCATCATAGTTATCTCCATCATCAATGCCTTCAGTGGTAAAGAAATTGACTCGAGATCCTTCGAGTTCTTCTGCCTCATCATCGAATTCCTCCAAGAACTCCTCACAAGCTTCATTATCATCTTCTGGCTCTTCAACCTCACAAGTTGCATTCACCTGAACTTTGACAGGAGGTCCTTCAAGTGCCAGTCTTATGTGGGGAGCAGGTAAACGGTTTCTGGGTTGAAAATTTCTTCTCGGAACGTCTGCATATGGTGCATGCTGGGCTAATTGTTTCTTTATAGCCACTAGATCATTTGCAAGTTTCTGGACTAATGGATCAGTATTGGGTCCAGAGGTGGAAGAGGAAGAAGCAGCAGATTTAGATTTAGGAGGATCTCTTCTCAACTTCCCTGACATGATCAGGTCATCCTCGACACTAACAGCCAGTTCTTGATCCAGAATTAGCATTCCAAGATTAGCCCTTCTTAGGGCATAACTGACTTTAGGCGTTTGGGCATTCAAAAAGAAACATTTTTGAATTTGATCAACCGGTCGAGTATTTACAGGAATCTTGTTGATCAATCTGTTGAACCGAGCCACAAATTCTCTCATGGGTTCTGATGGATCTTTCTTTATCTGAGAAATCTAGGCAAGCAGGGCATGCACATCTTCTGCCGGCTTGAAACAACTTTCGAACTGAGTTCTCATGGTAGTCCAGTCGGTGATGGCACCAGCCGGAAGGTGATAGAACTAGTCAGCAGCATTATCCTGTAACGTCTCAACGAACAGTCTTACTGAGACGTCTTCATGCTCAACCCCCAAAACTCCACATGCAACTATGAAGGCTGCAATATGTTCATCAGGGTGTACTTTGCCATCTCCTTTAAATTTTGGGAAGTTCTTTCGGTTACCTCTAGGTAACTCATGCAAAGGCTGTGCAAGAGCCAGGGGCCCGACACGTTGACCCCATGGCAATTGTGCCGTCATTCTTGGAAATACGGCTTGGAGGGGAACTTTAACACCAGCAAGGATCAAAGCTCATAGATTGGGACTAGCAGGCTCTGAAGGAATACCACCCGTAGGACTTCTATCTTGAACAGGCGGAGTGCTCGTCGAACGAGTTCTTCTATTTGAAGGGAAAGGAAAACCCTGTTGCTCCAAAAGCTGAAACTGAGAATCTTCAATACCAAGGGTCCTTCTCCCTCGAGTGAAACGCGGAGTCGCCAGATCAAAGGATGATCGAAAAAATTACAGTACTGGAATGCGATTTTCCCCAGCGGAGTTGCCAAAAACTGTTGGTCGACAAATGGGACTTTTTAGAAGAGCAACAGTCAGGGGACAAAAAGTCCCTCCTCTTTAATGGGAGAGGTTCCCTTATTCTGAAATGAACTTATTTACAAATACACAGAACATTATTTTATGGTCAAACTTGAATATTACGAAAGTGTTTTCCACAAGGATCATCAGTTATGCCAGGACTGAGGAAGGGGAATAAGAAGATGAGCAGAATAGCAACATTTAGAATTATAGATAGCAGAATAATTCTTCGTGTATGCGAAGTTTCAAAGGATTTAAGACAAGATCATTTGCATTAGCTGAAGGGGATTAAATTTAAAGACACAAAGTTCCGTAAATAACCTTCTTCAGATTTGTTAATCAAGGACACAAAGTTCCTTCTTGGTTGTACAAGATCACTGTACTTGCAAAACTGAACAGTATGCAATCAGAGAGACTAAACGAGTTAGGAACAAAATGATCTTCACAATATTAAAGGAAAACACAGAGACAACAAGAATCAGATAGAAAAAGAACGGAAAGCCCTTTTGTATTGATTTCTTTAAGATCTATTTACACTTTCAGCAAATATCCAAGTTCTTCCTCCTGGAAAATGGCGTGGAAAGGCCATTATATAGATTACAAGTCAGTTACTCTTCGTAACCGTTTCTTTTAACTAAAGAATAGTTAAGTACCGCCAATTGCAATACCTTAACTAATTACAAAGAATACGAAAAGAAAGGAAAGAAGAGGAAAGGAAGGAGAAGGAGACAGGTGGCCGGCTACTGGGAGGGACCCACTGTCTTCAGAATCTGCTGCCTGAACTTCTTCAATGACTCAGCTATATCTCTGCCACGAGGGAATGACATGTTGGTTGCAGACTGAGTCCAAAATCCTAGACATTTCTCCATCTCTTTATCAACTTCGACGTGAGTATGATAGTCTTTGTTTGCTTCTTCAATGGCAGACTGAAGAGAACAAATTTCCTTTATCTTGTCCTTAGAGATGGAGTCTTCCCTGAAAAGATTATCTTTGACAAAAGCTCTGAACTGACCTTTGATTTCTTGCAAGGACAAGGGAATGCCAGAGTTTTCATCCTGAAGATGACAATGCATATCTTTGAAAGCAGCAGCTGCCAGTGTCTTGAAAGCTACTCCCTTCTGCCAGCTATTCTTCATTTCTCCTACAGCTTCCTCCAGGACTTTGATTTTCCACTCCACGCTGTAGACCCAAGATTTTGACAGATTGTCCTTAGCATCATCGAAAATCTTGTTCGCCAGTAAGATGTTCTCATTTGTCTGGCCCATGAGGCGAAGGTCTACAATGCAACTACTCCAGAGCTTAAGCTCTTTATCCATTACCCCAATAGTAGAGGACAGCTTCTGTTGCAAATTATCTACCTTTCCATGTAGCTTAAAAGCTTCATCGATGAAGTTTAGTCCGGCAACAAGCATGTCGTTTACCATGGCTTCGATAGCTCTGCCATAGACAGAATACTTGTGCATATCCTTAATACTTTGCACTTCATCTTGGCTTAGAATTACAGGAGGCGGTAGAGCAGTCAAGGGGGTAGGGTCCAAAACTTTGTCCTTAGACAAAAGTGACTTGATAAAACTCGTGAGAACTTGGGCTTGTTCTTCTAGCTGCTCAATAGTCTGCTGCCCTTTCTCTACCCTTCCAATGACCCTTGTGACTATTTCCTGGAGGTTATGAATCTCACCTTCAGGAGTAGACTCTCCCATAGGGATCCTTGAAAGCTCCAAGTCAGATGTCATCAAGTCTGATTCTGATTTGTCTACTGTGGGCTTAGCAATCTCCAGGAATTGCTGACCTTGAGCATCTGACACAATCCTGGAAGTAGTTCTGGCTTTCTTGGCACAAGAAGGAGTGGTGCCCAACAAGGTTGCTACAGCATCAAAATTTTGTCCCAAGCTTTGAGAGGAGGATTTCCTCTTCCTTTTGTCAACCAGAGGTTGCACCCAAGCAAAAGAGGAAGAAGAATCTGCAGGAGAAGCAAGGGGACCAAGGGATAGGGAGCTCATGACACTCAAGGTCTGTGCAGCTGCTGACTCAAGCTGAGATGTGGGTAGAACACTGGAGGTAATGGTGGTAGAAGAATCAGTAGTACCTGGAAGTTCAGTGCTCTGGACCTCCTTATCTGCTGGATTTTCAGGAACACTTGTAGGAGTTGGCATCTCACTTTCTTCACTTTCACTAAGAACAATGATGTTTTTTGGCCCTATAGGCAACTCTGCCTGTTTTCTTGGAGGGTCATTCTCTGCGGGTTCCTTCTTTACCTCTTTGAGTTTCTTCTTCTATACCTGGGTAGATGGAGAATGAGTAGATTCTACAGGTCCCCGAGCTGTTGAGGTAGGAGGGGTTTTCACTGGTGTTCCAGACTCTGGAACTGATGCCTCCCTTATGGGTGTCGAATCATCTTTGGAGCTGGATTCTCCTGAGTGCCTCTTGAATTCTCGGATCTTCTTACTGAACCAGACCCTAGTTCTGATCAAGACTGGAGCAAGAATCTCAGCCAGATCATCTCTCTCTTTCCTGTTCCAATCCAGGTCCTCCAGAGGAGTGTGCTTAATCACATTTTCATACTCATACGAGTATAGTTCAAAATTGTCATCCTGGAGACCTTCAGGAACTTGGTATAGACTGAGTTCTTGGATCAATTGCAGGGAGAATCTACCACAATGCCTTCTTCTGGCTTCAAAATCATCTGCACAGTCAGCCCAGTAGTCTTCTGTATCTACCCTATGATGATAGACTATCTTGAGGTTCTGTTCGATGAACTTCTTCAAGTCAAAGCAGGTTCTAGGCTTGAAGAAATGAACAGTGATAGGGACCAGGGCTCTTTCTATGTTCTGAGCATCTAGAGCTGTTTTGCATGTGTAGTTTCCCAGAGAGATGGGAAAGTGCAAGCCAGAAATCTTCTTGTCTCTGCAAGTTCTATGCAACTTGTCTAGTTGCCTGCATACTTCTATCAGGGACATTTTGTCGTTGCAGAACATGGGGAGCCGCAGAGGGGTGCTCTCATAGCCAGCCAACCTGATATAGGAGAATTTCCTGAATTGAATGAAATAGGCTCCATACTGCGATATCAAGTTCATGGCTTCATCTGAAAACCTTCTAGCAGTGTCACCTTCGAGCAATCTGACCACGTACATGGTGAAAGCATCATTGACCCTTCTGAAATTCCGATTGCTGGTCTCTAGGGTGAACTGCGGGCAGTAGGCATACACTGGATCATCTTTGTGTGTATCTATGTAGGAGAAGCCAAACCACTGCCTCGATGCCGCTAGGGTATACATAAGATACGAAGTCATGAAGAACTTCTTTGACTGCTGAATGTTAGATAGCTGCTCAGCCAAATTCATACTGATGATCTCTGCCCAGTTGATATTTTGTGTTCCCTCGCACACCATGCTGATGAGCGGGCACATCCAGAAATGAAATTCATTGGTGGAGGGCAAACCCATAACCCGAGCCAGCAGTATTATGAATTCTGACAGTTGTTCATTGAAATCTGCTTGGAAGAGGATTTTGGTCAGACGAGAAGGACCTTTCTTAGGGTTCTTCAACCAAGAATTCGCCACTCGAGCTTTATATTTATCACTGTCTTGGTCGAACATGGCCTGTGCTTGATCCCGAGAGACGACTATAGCATTGTCCATCTCCGGAATCCTTAGAGCAGCTCTAATGGCGGCAACGTCCAGCTTGGCAATGAGCTCCCCGTGTACATTTGTCAATTCGCTCGTAGCGGGGTCGAAGTGAGCTCCGCATGAAAGTACAATATCAGCACACTGCACTGAGATAGGGAATCCTCCGGTGAAAGCTAAACTGCTATCATTAATCATCTGTGCCATTGGCGTAGGGTTTGCATCTGTCATTCTTGACCAAAAGTCACCAAAGTCGAGATAACGAGCTTCACTGTCTCCGATATTGCTAACGGCTGACTCAAGTGGAGAAATTTGCTCTTATCCCTGAAACTTGATCTTCATATTGATAGATTCGGAGCTGCGACCTAGACTCTGGAAGGAATTTGCAAAGGGAATTGATATTGCGCAGGTTTTCAAATTGCAAGGGTTCGAGCAAAAGATAGCATGGAAGCAATGCGAAAAATGCAAAGGGGAATGCTCGTTATATAGCCGTTTGAGGAGCGGAATGAATTTAATGCACATTGAATACACAACCACTAATTTGAAAAAGCATCATATTCGGAATGACCGGGAGAAGCTAAGTGTTAATGACACTTGGTACGCTTGGGACAGGTGAGACGCGAATGCACGAAACACGCGGTTCGGCCGGTTCGGGTGAAACAGGGAGAGGACACACAAATGCATTTGGGACAAATGGGACGAAAATGTGCGAAGTACGCGATTTGGGTGTTTCAGCCGAAATTGGAACAAAGGGCCCATTTGGACTTGGGACATTTGGGGCGAAAACGTGCGAAGGATGCGGTTCGGGCAAATCGGCCGAAATTGGGAAAGCTCACACTTTTAACTTTGGGTCATTTAGGACAGGAAAGTGCGAAGTACGCGGGAAGGATGATTCGGCCGAAATTGGAACAGTTCGCACAAAACGTTTAGGGACACTTGGGACAAAACCTTCCGACGGGCCCGAAAATGAGACAGCTTCGGGGACTTCGGCCGATCGGGGAATAGAATGCAGTTTCGTACTTGGGACAGATGGGACAAAAAGTTCCGACAGGCCCGAAAATCACACAAAAAGACCCAGAACACAAATTTTTTTAACTTCACGACTTAGGCACTTCAGAGAATAACTCTTCAACTCAAAATTTTGAAAATTTTACTCTTATCAGAGCGGGAAATTTTGAGTGGACAACAGGTTTCACACTACATTAGTCGTAGTTGTAGAGAGGATGTTAAGAGCTTTCCAAATATTCCTTTCTTGAGTAAAGTTGAGATCCCTGTCAAGTTTTATGACCATCTGAAGATTAGGGTGTCATAATGCATTACTCGTAGTTGTGTAGAGGACGCTAAGAGCTTTCCAAAAATTCCTTTCTTGAATTAATATGAGCTCCCACTCTAAATTTAGGGCGATCTTAAGATTGGGGTATCATACTGCATTAGTCATAGTTGAGTAGAGGACACTGTGACCTTTCCTAAAAGTCCCTTGTTGAGTAAAATCTGAGCTCCCAGTCAAAAATTTTGGCCATCTAAAGTTTGGGTGTGATATTGAATTATTCGTACTTATTTAGAGGACCCTAAGAGCTTTTTAAATAGTCCTTTCTTAAGTAAATTAGATATCCTAGTAAAAAGTTATGGCCATCTGAAGATAGGGGTATGATACTGCATTAGTCGTTGTTGTGTAGAGGATGCAGAGAGCATTCCAAAAATTCATTTCTTTAGTAAATTTGAGCTCCCAATCAAAATTTATTGCCATCTAAAGATTGGGATGTCATACTGCATATATAATAGTTGTGTAGAGGACGCTGAGAGCTTTCCAAAAAGACCTTTCTTGAGTAAATCCGATCTCCTAGTCAAAATATATTTCCTTATGAGTATTGGCGTCCTATACATCGTTAGTCATACTAGTGTAGAGAACGCTGAGAGATTTTCAAAAATTCATTTCTTGAGTAAATTCGAGCTCCCATTCAAACATTATGGACAATTAATGATTGGGGTGTCATACTACATAAGTCATAGTTTTTTAGAGGATACTAAGAGCTTTCTAAAAAGTCCTTTCTTGAGTATATCCAAGCTCCTAGTCAAATTTTATGGTGATTGAAGATTGGGGTGTCATACTACATATTTCGTAGTTGTGTAGAGGATGCTGAGAGTTTTCCAAAAAGACCTTTCTTGAGTAAATCCTATCTCCCAGTAAACATTTATGTCCATCTGATTATCAGCATCCCATATTGCATTAGTCATAGTTGTGTAGGCTGAGAGCTTTCCAAAAAGTCTTTCCTTGACTAAATCCGAGCTCCCAGTAAAAATTCAAGGCCATCTGAAGATTTACGTGTCATACTACATCAATTGTAGTTGTGTAGGGGATCGTAAGAGCTTTCCAAAAATTACTTTCTTGAGTAAATCTGAGCTCTTAATCAAAATTTATTGCCATCTGAAGATTGGTGTGCCATTAGTCATAGTTGTGTAGAGGATGCAAAGAGCTTTCAAAAAAATCATTTGTTGAGTAAATATGAGCTTCGAGTTAAACGTTATGGCCATCTGAAGATTAGGGTGTCATACTGCATTAGTTGTAGTTTCGAGAGGACGTGGAGGGCTTTCCAAAAATTTCTTTCTTGAGTAAATTTGAGCTCACTGTCAAACGTTATGGCCATCTGAAGATTGGGGTGTCATACTGTGTTAGTTGTAGTTGTGTAGAGAACAGTGATAGCTTTCCAAAATGTCCTTCCTTAAGTAAATTCAAGCTCCCAGTCAAAAGTTATGGCAATCTGAAGATTGAGAAGTCATACTACGTTAGTCGTAGTTGTGTAGAGGATGCTGAGAGATTTCAAAAAATTAATTTCTTGTGTAAATTTGAGCTCCCAGCCAAAATTTATGGCCATCTGAAAATTGGGGTGCCATATTGCATTACTGTTAGTTGTGTAAAGGACATTGAGAGCTTTCCAAAAATTCCTTTCTTGAGTAAATATGAGCTCCCAATTAAAATATATGGCCAACTAAAGATTTGGGTGTTATATTGCATTATTCGTAGTTGTGTAGAGGATGTTGAGAGCTTTCTAAAAAGTCATCTCTTGAGTAAATTTGAGCTCCTAGTCAAAATTTATGGCCATCTAAATATTTTTGTGTCATACTGCATTAGTCGTAGTTATGTAGAGGACGCTGATAGTTTTCCAAAAATTCCTATCTTGAGTAAATCTAAACTCCTAATAAAATTTTATGGCCATCTGAAAATTTTGTGTGCCATATTAAATTATTTTTAGTTGTGTAGAGGACGTTGAGAGCTTTCCAAAAAGTCCTTTCTTATATAAATCCAACCTCCCATTCAAAATTTATGGCCATCTAAAGATTGGGATGTCATATTACATTAGTCGTACTTCTTTAGAGGATAGTAAGTGCTTTCTAAAATTTTTTTTCTTGAGTAAATCTGATCTCCTAGGAAAATGTTATGGCTATCTGAAGATAGGGGTGTCATATAACATTAGTTGTATGTGTGTAGAGGACGTTGAGAGCTTTCCAAAAAGTTCTTTCTTGAGTAAATCTGAGCACCAGGTCAAAATTTATGGTCATCTAAATATTGGGGTGTTATACTGCATTAGTTGTAGTTGTGTAGGGGACACTAAGAGCTTTCCAAAAAGTCCTTTCTTGAGTAAATCCAAGGTCTCTGTCAAAATTTATGCTCATCTGAGTATTGGGGTCCCATACTGCATTAGTTGTAGTTGTGTAGAGAACGCTGAGAGCTTTCCAAAAAATCTTTTATTGAGTAAATACGAGCTCCTTGTCAAAATTTATGGCCATATGAAGATAAGGATGTTGTACTGCATCAATTGTAGTTGTGTAGAAGATGCCGAGAGCTTTCCAAAAAGTCATTTCTTGAGTAAATTTGAGATCCTAGTAAAAATTTATAGCCATCTCAAGATTAATCGTAGTTGTGTAGAGGATGCAGAGAGCTTTCCAAAAAATCCTTTCTTGAGTAAATCTGAGCTCTCAGTCAAAAGTTATGGTCATTTGAAGATTAGTGTGTCATATTGCACTAGTTGTTGTTTCAAAAAGACGTGGAGGGATTTTAAAATATATCTTTCTTAAGTAAATTTGAGCTCATAGAAAAAAGTTATGGCCATCTTAATATTGGGTTTTCATACTGCATTAGTCATAGTTGTGTGGAGGATGTCAAGAGCTTTCCAAAAAATCTTCTCTTAAGTAAATTCGAGCTCCCAATCAAAATTTATGGCCATTTGAAGATTGGGTTGTCATACTTCATTGCTCATAGTTGTGTAGAGGAGGATGAGAGCTTTCCAAAAATTCCTTTCTTGAGTAAATCCGAGCTCCCAGTCAAAAAAAAATTCCATGCATAGATTGGGAATTCATACTACTTTAGTCATATTTGTGTAGAGGATGGTGAGAGCTTTTCAAAAAGTTCTTTTTTGAGTAAATGTGAGCTCCCAGTCAATGATTATGGCCATCTGAAGATTTGGGTGCCATATTGCATTAGTCTTAGTTGTGTAGAGGACGTTGAGAGTTTTCAAAAAATTCCTTTCTTGAGTAAATATGAGCTCCCATTATAAATTTGTGGACATTTGAAGATTTGGGTGTCATACTGCATTAGTCGTAGTTGTGTAGAGGATGCTGAGAGCTTTCTAAAAAGTCCTCTCTTGAGTAAATTTGAGCTCCTAGTCAAAAGTTATGGCCATCTGAAGATTGGGGAGTCATACTGCATTAGTCATAGTTGTGTTGAGGACGTTGAGAGCTTTCCCAAAATTCCTTTCTAGAGTAAATTATAGCTCCCCGTAAAATGTTATGGCCATTTGAAGATTTTTTACGTCATATTACATTACTCATAGTTGTGTAGAGGACGCTGAGAGCTTTCCAAAAAGTCTTTTCTAGAGTAAATTCAAGCTTCCAGTCAAAAGTTATGGCCATATGAAGATAAGGGTGTCATACTGCATTAGTTGTAGTTGTGTAGAGCATGCTGAGAGATTTTCAAAAATTCCTTTCATGAGTAAATTCAATCCCCTAGTAAACATTTATGGCCATCCAAATATTAGGGTGTCCTACTGCATTAGTTGTAGTTGTGTAGAGAATGTTGAGAGCTTTCTAAAATGTTCTTTCTTGAGTAAATCCAAGTTTCCAGTAAAAATTTATGGCCATCTGAATATTGGGGTCCCATACTTCATTAGTCGTAGTTTTGTAGAGGATGTTGAGAGATTTCCAAAAAGTCCTCTCTTGAGTAAATTCGAGCTTCTAGTCAAAATTTATTACCATTTAAAGATTGGAGTGTCATACTGCATTAATCATAGTTGTGTAGAGGACGCTGAGAGATTTCAAAAAAGTCCTTTCATGAGTAAATATGAGCTCCCAGTTAAAGTTTATGTCCATCTTAGTATTGGGGTGTCATATTGCATTAGTCGTAGTGTATTAGAGGACACTGAGTGCTTTCTAAAAAGTCCTTTCGTGAGTAAATCCAAGCTCCCAGTAAAAATTTATGGCCATCTAAACACTGGGGTGCCAATATTCGTAGTTGTGTAGAGGACACAGAGAGCTTTCCAGAAAGTTCTTTCTTGAGTAAATTTGAGCTCCCAATCAAACGTTATGGCCATCTAAAGATTGGGGTGACATACTGCATCACAGTCAAAAGTTATGGCCATCTGAAAATTCCTTTCTTGAGTAAATCAGAGGTCACGGTCAAAAGTTATGGCCATCTAAAGATTGGGGTGTCATACCGCATTAGTCGTAGATGTGTAGAGGACATGATGAGAGCTTTATAAAAAGTCCACTCTTTAGTAAATTTGAGCTTTTAGTCAAAAGTTGTGTCCATCTGAAGAATAGGGTGTCACACTGCATTAGTCATAGTTGTGTAGAGGATGCTGAGAGCTTTCCAAAAATTCCTTTCATAAGTAAATCTGAGGTCCCATTCAAAATTTATTTCCTTCATAATATTGGAGTGTCATACTGTGTTAGTCGTAGTTGTGTAGAGGACGTTGACAGCTTTCTAAAAAGTCCTTTCTTGAATAAATATTAGCTCCCACTAAAAATTTATAGCGATTTGAAGATTGGGGTATCATATTGCATTAGTCATATTTGTGTAGAGGACACTAAGAGCTTTCCAAAAATTCCTTTATTGAGTAAATCTTAGCTCCCAGTCAATAAGTATGGCATCCTAAAGATTGGGGTGTAATACTGCATTAGTCGTACGTGTTTAGAGGATACTGAGTGCTTTCAAAAAAGTCCTTTCTTGAGTAAATTAGAGATCTCAGTCAAAATTTATGGCCATCTAAAGATAGATGTATCATACAGCATTAGTCGTAAGTGTGTAGAGGACGTTGAGAGCTTTCCCAAAATTCCTTTCTTATGTAAATCCGAGCTTCCAGTTAAAATTTATAGGAATCTAAAGATTGGGGAGTCATACCGCATTAGTTTTTGTTGTGAAGAGGATGCTAAGAGGTTTGTAAAAAGTCCTCTCTTGAGTAAATTTGAGCTCCTAGTAAAAAGTTATGGCCATATGAAGATTGGGGTGTCATACTGTATTAGTCATAGTTATGTAGTGGACGTTGAGTGTTTTCCAAAAATTCCTTTCTTGAGTAAATCTTAGATCCCAATTAAAATTTATGGCCATCTGAAGATTGGGGTATCATACTGTATTAGTCCTAGTGTATCAAAGGACACTGAGTGCGTTCCAAAAAAGTCCACTCTTAGTAAAATTGAGCTTGTAGTCAAAAGTTGTGTCCTCTGAAGAATAGGGTGTCACACTGCCAGTAGTCATTAGGTGTGTAGAGGAGGACTGAGGAGCTTCCAAAAAATTCTTTTCATAAGTTAAATCTGAGGTCCATTCAAAATTTATTCTTCATAATATTGGAGTGTCATACTGTGTTAGTCGTAGTTGTGTAGAGGACGTGACAGCTTTCTAAAAAAGTCCGTTCTGAATAAATATTGTTGTGAAGAGGATGCTAAGAGGTTTGTAAAAAGTCCTCTAAAGATTGGGGTGTAATTATGCATTAGCGTACGTGTTTTTTAGAGGATGTTTTTTACTGAGTGCTTCAAAAAAGTCCTTCTTGAGTAGTAAGTTAGAGGATCTAGTCACAATTTATGGCCATCTAAAGATAGATGTATCATACAGCATTAGTCGTAAGTGTGTAGAGGAGTTGAGAGCTTTCCCAAAATTCCTTTCTTATGTAAATCCGAGCTTCCAGTTAAAATTTATAGGAATCTAAAGATTGGGGAGTCATACCGCATTAGTTTTTGTTGTGAAGAGGATGCTAAGAGGTTTGTAAAAAGTCCTCTCTTGAGTAAATTTGAGCTCCTAGTAAAAAGTTATGGCCATATGAAGATTGGGGGTGTCATACTGTATTAGTCATAGTTATGTAGTGGACGTTGAGTGTTTTCCAAAAATTCCTTTCTTGAGTAAATCTTAGATCCCAATTAAAATTTATGGCCATCTGAAGATTGGGGTATCATACTGTATTAGTCCTAGTGTATCAAAGGACACTGAGTGCTTTCCAAAAATTCCTTGCATGAGTAAATCCGAGCTCCCATTCAAATTTATGTCCATCTAAAGATTTGGGTGCCATTAGTCTAAGTTGTGTAGAGGACACAAAGAGCTTTCCAAAAACTCGTTTCTTAAGTAAATCCGAGCTCCAAGTCAAATGTTATGGCCATCTGAAGATTGGGGTGACATACTGCATCACTTGTAGTTTTAACAGGATGCTAAGGGCATTCCAAATATTTGTTTCTTGAGTAAATCCAAGGTCACAGTCAAAAGTTATGGCCATCTGAAGATTGGGTTGTTATACCGCATTATTCATAGTTGTGTAGACCACACGCTAAGAGCTTTCTCAAAAATCCTCTCTTGAGTAAATTTGAGCTCCTAGTCAAAATTTATGTCCATCTGAAGAATAGGGTGTCACACTGCATTAGTTGTAATTGTGTAGAGGATGTTGAGAGGTTTCCAAATATTCCTTTCTTAAGTAAAGTCTAGATCCCTGTCAAGTTTTATGACCATCTAAAGATCGGGGTGTCATATTGCATTAGTCATAGTTGTGTAGAGGACACTAAGAGCTTTCCAAAAAATCCCCTCTTGAATTAATATGAGCTCACACTCTAAATTTATGGCGATCTTAAGTTTGGGGTATCATATTGCATTAGTCATAGTTGTGTAGAGGACACTGTGACCTTTCCAAAAAGTCCTTTGTTGAGTAAAATCCAATCTCCCAGTCAAAATTTCTAGCCATCTGAAGTTTAGGGTGTCATATTATATCAGTTGTACTTGTTCAGAGGACCCTAAGAGCTTTTTAAAAAGTCCTTTCTTGAGTAAATTAGATAGCCCAATCAAACGTTATGGCCATCTTAAGATAGGGGTATCATAGTGCATTATTCGTTGTTGTGTACAGGATGCTAAGAGCATTCCAAAAACTCATTTCTTTAGTAAATTCGAGCTCCCAATCAAAATTTATTGCCATCTAAAGATTTGGATATCATACTGCATATATAATAGTTGTGTAGAGGACGCTGAGAGCTTTCCAAAAAGACCTTTCTTGAGTAAATCCGATCTCCTAGTCAAAATTTATGTCCTTATGAGTATTGGCATCTTATACATCATTAGTCGTACTTGAGTAGCGAACGATGAGAAGTTTTCAAAATTTCATTTTTTGAGTAAATTCGAGCTCCCATTCAAACATTATGGACATTTAAAGATTGGGGTGTCATATTACATAAGTCGTAGGCTCTTAGAGGATACTAAGAGCTTTCCAAAAATTCTTTTCTTGAGTAAATCCGAGCTTCCAGTAAAAATTTATGGCCATCTGAAGATTTGGGTGTCATACTACATCAGTTGTAGTTGTGTAGGGGATCCTAAGAGCCTTCCCAAAGTGCTTTCTTGAGTAAATTTGAGCTCCTAATCAAAATTTATGGCCATCTGAAGATTGGTGTGCCATTAGTCATAGTTGTGTAGAGGATGCAAAGAGATTTCAAAAAAATCATTTCTTGAGTAAATCTGAGCTTCTAGTCAAACGTTATGGCCATCTGAAGATTAGGGTGTCATACTGCATTAGTCATAGTTTCGAGAGGACGCGGAGGGCTTTCTGAAAATTCCTTTCTTGAGTAAATTTGGGCTCACAGTCAAACGTTATGGCCATCTGAAGATTGGGGTGTCATACTACATTAGTTGTAGTTGTGTAGAGGACGGTGATAGCTTTCCAAAAATTTCTTAAGTAAATTAGAGCTCCCAATCAAAAGTTATGGCGATCTGAAGATTGGGAATTCATATTGTGTTAGTCGTAGTTGTGTAGAGGATGCTGACAGCTTTCAAAAAATTAATTTCTTTTGTAAATCTGAGCTCCCAGTCAAAATTTATGGCCATCTTAAAATTAGGGTGCCATATTACATTAGAGTTAGTTGTGTAGAGGACACTGAGAGCTTTCCAAAAATTTCTTTCTTGAGTAAATATGAGCTCCCAGTTAAAATATATGGCCATCTAAATATTTGGGTGTCATATTGCATTACTCGTAGTTGCATAGAGGATGCTGAGAGCTTTCTAAAAAGTCCCCTCTTGAGTAAATTTGAGTTCCTAGTCAAAAGTTATGGCCATATGAATATTTTTGTGTCATACTGCATTAGTCGTAGTTGTGTAGAGGACGCTGATAGCTTTCCAAAAATTCTTATCTTGAGTAAATCTGAACTCCCAATAAAATGTTATGGCCATCTGAAGATTTTGTGTACCATATTAAATTATTTTTAGTTGTGTAGAGGACGCTGAGAGCTTTCCAAAAAGTCTTTTCTTATATAAATCCAAACTCCCATTCAAAATTTATGGCCATCCAAAGATTGGGATGTCATATTACATTAGTCGTACTTGTTTAGAGGATACTAAGTGCTTTCCAAAAAGTTTTTTCTTGAGTAAATCTGATCTCCCAGGAAAATGTTATGGCTATCTAAAGATAGGGGTGTCATACAACATTAGTTGTATTTGTGTAGAGGACGTTGAGAGCTTTCCAAAAAGTCCTTTCTTGAGTAAATCTGAGCACCAGGTCAAAATTTATGGTCATCTAAATATTGGGGTGTTATACTGCATTAGTTGTAGTTGTGTAGGGGACACTAAGAGCTTTCCAAAAAGTCCTTTCTTGAGTAAATCCAAGGTCTCTGTCAAAATTTATGCTCATCTAAGTATTGGGGTCCCATACTATGTTAGTTCTAGTTGTGTAGAAAACACTGAGAGATTTCCAAAAATAGCTTTATTGAGTAAATTCGATCTCCCAGTCAAAAGTTATGGTCATATGAAGATAAGGATGTTATACTGCATCAATTATAGTTGTGTAGAAGATGTTGAGAGCTTTCCAAAAAGTCATTTCTTGAGTAAATCCGAGATCCTAGTCAAAATTTATGGCCATCTTAAGATTGAGGAGTCATTAGTTGTAGTTGTGTAGAGGACACAGAGAGCTTTCCAAAAAATCCTTTCTTAACTAAATCTGAGCTCCCAGTCAAAAGTTATAGTCATTTGAAGATTAGGGTGTCATACTACACTAGTCATTGTTTCAAAAGGACGAGCAGGGATTTTAAAAAATATCTTTCTTTAGTAAATCTAAGCTCATAGTAAAAATTTATGGCCATCTTAATATTTGGTTTTCATACTACATTAGTCATAGTTGTGTGCAGGACATCAAGAGCTTTCCAAAAAGTCTTTTCTTGAGTAAATTCGAGCTCCCAGTCAAAATTTATGGCCATTTGAAGATTGGGTTGTCATACTTCATTACTCGTAGTTGTTTAGAGGAGGATGAGAGCTTTCCAAAAAGTCCTTTCTTGAGTAAATCCGAGCTCCTAGTCAAAATTTATTGCCATGCATAGATTGGGAATTCATACTACTTTAGTCGTAGTTGTGTATTGGACAGTGAGAGCTTTTCAAAAAGTTATTTTCTGAGTAAATCTGAGCTCCTAGTCAAAGGTTATGGCCATCTGCAGATTGGGGTGCCATATTGCATTAGTCTTAGTTGTGTAGAGGACATTGAGAGCTTTCAAAAAATTCCTTTCATGAGTAAATATGAGCTCCCATTAAAAATTTGTGGCCATTTGAATATTTGGGTGTCATACTGCATTAGTTGTAGTTGTGTAGAGGATGCGGAGAGCTTTCTAAAAATTCCTCTTTTGAGTAAATTTGAGCTCCTAGTCAAAAGTTATGGCCATCTGAAGATTGGGGTTTCATACTGCATTAGTCGTAGTTGTGTTGAGGATGCTGAGAGCTTTCCCAAAATTCCTTTCTAGAGTAAATCATAGCTTCCCATAAAACGTTATGGCCATTTGAACGTTTTTTGTGTCATATTACAGTCATAGTTGTGTAGAGGATGCTGAGAGCTTTCCAAAAAGTCCTTTCTTCAGTAAATCTGAGCTCCCACTCAAAATTTATGGCCATCTAAAGATTGGGGTGTCATATTCCATTAGTCATAATTGTTTAGAGGATGTTAAGATATTTTCAAAAAGTATTTTCTTGAGTAAATTTGAGCTCCCAAGAAAATGTTATGGTTATCTGAAGATAGGGGTGTCATACTACATTAGTTGTAGTTGTGTAGAGGATGTTGAGAGCTTTCCAAAAATTCCTTTCTTTAGTAAATCCGAGTATCCACTCAAATATTATAATCATCTAAAGATTTAGGTGTCATACTGCATTAGTCATAGTTGTGTAGAGGACGCTGAGAGATTTCCAAAAAATCTTGTCTTGAGTAAATCCGATATCCTAGTCAAAATTTATGTTCATCTAAAAATTGGGGTCCCATATCACGTTAGTCGTAGTTGTGTAGAGAACGTTGAGAGCTTTCCCAAAAGTCATTTATTGAGTAAATTCTAGCTCCCGGTCAAATGTTATGGCCATCTAAAGATTGGGGTGTCATACTGCATCAGTCGTAGTTGTGTAGAGGATGATGAGAACTTTCCAAAAAGTCATTTCTTGAGTAAATCCGAGATCCCAGTCAAAATTTATGACCATCTAAAGAATGGGGTGCCATACTACATCAGTTGTAGTTGTGTATAGGATGCTGAGAGATTTCCAAAAATTATTTTCTTGAGTAAATCCAAGCTCCCAATCAAAAGTTGTGGTCATCTGAAGAGTGGGGTGTCACACTGCATTTGTCGTAGTTGTGTAGAGAACATTGAGAGATTTCCAAAAAGTCCTTTTCTTAAAACTCTGAGCTCCCAGTAAGAATTTATGGCCATCTAAAGATTGGAGTGTCATACTACATTAGTCATAATTCTTTAGAGGACGCTGAGAGCTTTCCAAAAATTCCTTTCTTGAGTAAATCTGAGCTCCCAGTCAAAATTTATGGCCATGTGAATATTCAGGTGTCATACTGCATTAGTCATAGTTGTCTATAGGACACTGAGAGATTTCCAAAAATTCCTTTCTTGAGTAAATTTTATCTCCCACTCAAAATTTATTGCCATCTGAAGATAGGGGTATCATACTGCATTAGTCGTAGTTGTGTAAAGGATGCTGAGATCTTTCCAAAAATTCCTTTCTTGAGTAAATCCGAGATCCCAGTCAAAATTTATAGCCATTTGAAGATTGGGGTGTCGTACTGCATATGTCGTAGTTGTGTAGAGGATGCTGAGAGCTTTCCAAAAAGACCTTTCTTGAGTAAATCCGATCTCCTAGTCAAAATTTATGCCCATATGATTATTAGCGTCCTATATTGTGTTAGTCATAGTTGTGTAGAGAATGCTGAGAGCTTTCCAAAAAGTCCTTTCTTGATTAAATTTGAGCTCCTAGACAAAATTTACGGTCATCTTAAGATTGGGGTGTCATACTGCATAAGTTGTATTTTTGTAGAGGATGCTAAGAGATTTCCATAAAGTCCTTTCTTGAGTATATCTGAGCTCCTTGTCAAAATTTATGGCCATTGAAGATTGCGGTGTCATACTGCATATTTCGTAGTTGTGTAGAGGATACTGAGAGATTTCCAAAAAGACCTTTCTTGAGTAAATCTGATCTCCCAATAAATATTTAGCCCAATTTGAGTATTGGTGTCCCATACTATGTTAGTCGCAGTTGTGTAGAGAACATTGAGTGCTTTCCAAAAATTCCTTTCTTGAGTAAATTTGAGCTCCCAGTCAAAATGTATGGCCATCAAAATATTGGGGTGCCATACTACATTAATGGCAAGTGGTTCACTCTGTTTCTTTAGACTCTGAAATGCATTTCAACCTTTGAAATATGTAATTTCAGACTTTTGGTCATCTTGACTTCGGAAGTTGAGGTTAGTGTTCATCTGACTGGACATGAGAATCCTCTGAAACTCTGATGTCTGAAATTCAGAACCTCAGGTTTTGGACTTCAAGTTTTTATTTATGTGTTTTGGGGCTCTAAATTTCTGAAACTCTGAAACCCTGAAGTCTGAAATTTGGACTTTGGGTTTCAGACCTTGTGCCTTTTAGAATTCTTAGTGCTTCAACCCTGAAATGAACCTCCATAACTGGGACTTCCGAAAGTTTGAAACTGAGACCTATGAAAGTCCAAAAATTCCCATCATGTTGACTTTGAAACCTGAACCCTTTCGGACTTCGACATTTCAGGCTTTCGTGCTTTGGCTCACATTTTTTTGGATTTTTCGGTGAAGACCCCGAACCTCCAAATCTCTGAACTTCGAAAGTCTGAAATTAAGACTTTAGTGTTCGGTATCTGAAATGCCTAATCCATGGCATCATTGACCCTGAAAACCTTCATCCTTTTCGGACTTCAGCATTTCGGGATTTCGGGTCTTTTTTTCATTTTTTTCCCTGCTCTTCCACTGAAACTCCAAAATCTAGAAACTTCAAACTTTGGAGTTTCCATTTTTTATTATCTTGATTTTAGGCTTGGGTCCTATCTTCATTGAGTCCGCCATCGCCGAGTTGAATCGGCCTTTGCCAACTTCATTCAACTTGGCTCATTCTGTTATCTTCATGTCAACCTTTTGGCTCAGCTTCCACAAACTTGTGCGATCCTGATATGTAGGCTCGGTCAATGAGCCATTCTTCCATCTCTTACCTCCCATATCATTTTCTATTTGATCTCACTCCGCTCACCATGCATTCGGCTCGGCCGAGTTCCGTTTCTATGCCGACTGAGCTAAGCCTTCATACCGTCTGCAAACCGGTGCTCTTCACTCCTCTAATGCCAAGCTTCCACTAAGGACCTTGTTAGGAAATTTTTTCCATGGGGCATAAATTTTCAACATGACCTTAGGTGCATTAAAGATCATCATCATGCTTTGAAATGAGCATGACCGGTGGTAACTCTTTTCTTGGTTCCAAACTTGCCAAGTACGTGATTTGGCAAGGGGATCTTGGAACCGTTGGGTTTATCCTTTGAATTTTCTCATTCCTATGAAGATTAACTCCATGAATGGAGTCATCTTGAAGACTTTCTTCTTGAAGGTGTTTGTTTGCATGTTGATCTAAAACTTGTGGTGCTTATACAAACAGCTCCGCAAAATACTTTTCCTCCATGGTGACTTCTGATTTTGCAATTGGTTTACAATGGGTCTTGTCCTCCTCAAACACAAAGTTTGATATCTCGAACTCATCCGAAAAATAAAATTATTGAAAGCATAAAGTGGAAGAAGGATATTAAATTAATTTTATGACCTACTCTTCACTCACAACCTCAAAATTTGATTCGTCCACCTCCATGGCATGAAGCTTCTTGTGAATGGTTGCAGTATTTTAAGATGTTCTTGGTGGATCAATGCAACCTTCTAAAAGTGCAACAAGTTCTAAACATGTAGATCAATGATGATAACTGAATTCCATTGAAACATCCTATGCACTTGGGAGCCTCTCTTACTTTACTAATTCTTATGGAGATAAAATAGTAACTTCCATGAATATGGTGCCATCATGCACACTACACTCAGAACACGTGGAATGATGATCATCTTCTTCTTGTGTTGTCTCTTCCTCAGACAAAATCAGACCTCCACAAATTGTTTCTTCAGTCCCAACCTCTTTTAAAGGCCTAGTCAGTAGTGATGTTTAAATGAATTCAAACTTTGTTGCCCAATTATTCAAATTTTGCACAAGTTCTTCTCTTATAGGCTATTCAACTTGCTACCCTCCTCAATTGATTTTCTGGCTCTATTCCTCCCAAAATGGATTTGGGAAAGCAAGAGGAGGGGTGGGTTAGGTCTCAACCGATTTTTATGGTGGTTGTGATGGAAGGGGAGGTATTATACTTTCTTATGGAGGGGGTTGAGTTTTGGAAGAGAAAAGGGTAGATAATTGAAGGTGGTATAGAAGGTAATAATATGGAGAAGGGGAATCCTCAATGGGGGCACTAGGTAGAAAGCCAGGGATATGAAACTCAGGTTGAGATGACATAGGTTAGGGAAGAGGAATGGGAGGGTTGTGAGATGGTAGTGTAGGAATTCCCCATTGACAAGGCCACCTAACGCTGAATTCATGAACTTAAATCTTTTGAACCCACTCTACAACTTGAGACATCATTTCAATTATAAACTACAACTTTTTTTGAGGATTAAACTGGCTCAGTATAGGGCTAACCAATGGACAAGGGACCTTGAAATGAATCTTGGTTGCCTTCATAGTCTTCTCAATCCTCATCTACATCATGTTAAAATCTATTGCTTGAATCTTTATCTATAAATCACCATCTCCAGATGTAGGATGACCTTCAAAATGTGCATACTCCCACCCTTGAATAAATCCATGGTTTGGTGAATGACCAAACTAATTTTCATTTGGGTCATAGGGGTATGCATGCTGATTCTAACCTTGATCATAAGGATTATCTGGAGGTGTGTTATAATATCCTGAAGATGGATTTCTTAAGGATGGGGAAGGATTGGACTTGTATTGTTGCTGCTACAAATAGGAATTCCATGATGGAAATGAAGCCTTGGTTGCACAACTTCATGAAAGAAGAAAATTTAAAGAAATGGAAAGAAACTAATGAATGAAAATACATGGGATGGAAAGGGGAAGATGTCTACAACCCAAACAAATGGGTTTTTTGGATCAGTGGAGTCACCAGATGTGCTTGAACATGCCTCCAAAGCCTGAAATTTCACCAAGAGCACAAAAATATTGATGAAATGAAGTTTACACTAGATGTTGTAATGGAAAACCTATCAAAATGACTTCAATCTTGTCCCACTAGGCATGCCAAAACTGTTATAAAAAAAGTAGCACCTTAGGATTTGCACATTAAAAATCCCTATTTTTTGCTAACATGGGACCATCTCTCAAGTTGTGGGACTTGATACTTGAGATATACCTATAGAGAATGCTAGTTCCTCCACCTAATCCTAATGTAAAGCTACTCACAAGGAAGGGTAAATGCAAGTTACCTACTCCTATTCTTATACCATGCCAAGGGATGAGGGAGAGAGAGAGAGAGAAAGACATTGTTAGAAAGATGCATGAAAGGGAAATTCTACAGTTAAAGGAGGTGATAACACCAAGAAAGAGCGGTGTAGAAACACTCTCAAATGAAGGAAAATGGAAGAGAAAATGAAGATGGAGAGGAAAGGACAAACATAAGTATCACAGTCCACAAGCAACATTTAATACTATCAGATTCATAAGAGCACAACATGAATCAAAAGATCCTGGACTAAGAGAACTAAAATATGCACATAATACTTGCAATAAATGCAATGAAATGCATGAAATAGAAAACAATAACTCCAAGCTAGGACCAATTGAAATAACTCCAAAAAACAAATGTTTGTTACTTTATAAGGATGCACAATACATTAGAGCATTAAAGAGAAATAGGCATGGATTCATCATGCAGAAGCTCAAATATAAGGCTATAGAACTCCATGTATGCATATACATCCCATACAAATGAGAAACAAGGGAGACAAGCATTGCAAGAATGTCCTAACCACTACCAAAATGAGTTATTTTTTACAATATATAGAGCATGCAGAGAGAGAAAAGGGAAATACAAAAGAAAAAGATCAAATTTGATATTGTCATTAATGCATATTTGCTTTCCTACCTACATGGAATGTCAAGCTTTAACCAGACTTAATCATGTATCTAAAAGCGTTATGGAGAACCATACCAGAATACCTTCCTTATATGTCCTTTTTCTTGTTGGACAAAAACCATTTTGCACAATCATGCTTTCCATTAATGCATTGTTGTTGAGCGACCTAGGATACGTACACCTTAATGAACTGAGATTGATGCTTTGCCTATTTTTTCCTACTATCAAACTTAACCTAAATTCCCTAATTTGATCATTCCAAAATGAAGGGTCTTGAGGAGACACGAATCTAGTGACTATAAATCTTGCACAATTTGGAGATCCTGCCTAATGGGGAGTGAGATATGACCAATTGAAGTTCTATATGGTGGGACCGTGCAACTAGTTCGACAACAATTGCGTAGTCACAACCCTTGATTGGTTTAGAGATTGGCCTTTTCCAATGTGTGTTTGCTTTTCCTTTTTCCATGTGTTGGTCTCCCATTGGGTCATGAGATCGGGATCTACTTCCTCTTTATTTTTTCTTCCTTTCCTTAGTGAGCGGGTCTACTTTTACTTTATGAAAATATGGGCCAATAAGAGTTTGCCATGTATTTTCACAATTTACCTGTTAGCACAAAGAACCCTGACAATTGTGAAGTTTTGGAAAATGAGATCACTTCATGTTACCTCCAATGTCATACCCTTTTGAATTCTGCCTCCAACATCATTTTCCTAAGTTACTCCCTCGCCTTGGTCCTTCTTTGCATGGTTTTTAGGTTACTTGACTCAATCTTTGAGCTAGCTTTTACTTCACAATAGGGTATCATCGTATTCCTACAACACTCTCCTTCACCCTTTTTCCCTTACATGTTTGCAGCATGACTTAGCTCAGGTTTTGACCTGGCCACTACTTCATAGTTGGTGAGGGTCATATCCCCGCATTACTCTTCTTTTCGCTTCTCTCCAAGTTTTTGACCCCAAACTACTTGACTTGGGATTTTGGAACTACTTTACTTGATTAATTTTAAGAAGTAAAGAAACTTTGGTTTAGTGCAAAGATGAAAACTATGTAAATCAGGTTTTTGGAGTAACTTTTCTTGATTACTTTTAGGAGTAGAACAAATATATAAACCCGCCAAGTTCCCAATTTTAACCATTTTTGAAATTTTTTGGCTAAGTATTGAAATTTGAAGCCTAGGGAGAATATGTGAAGTTCCTAAAATATTTCCAAGTCCCCAAGGTCATGAAAATTACCTACATTTTCTAGATTCTCCATTGAAGCTCTATCAACTATCTAAGTCCAATTTTCCCAAGTTAACTTATTTTGTAGGGGTACAAAATTTAGATAACAATTCTTATTGTAATAGATCCCTCCACAATAATGTAAGAACCATAAGAGAATGAGTGCACCATTGGGAAATCAGGTGATGATATAGAAATCACCTACAAAATATGGAGAGGCCTGCGAGGCATGGTGAAAGCGTGTGAAGTGGTAGGAGCATGAGTTTATGATTTAAACTAAATGTTAGATGAAATGGTGCCAATGATAGTAGATGTGGTGGTAAGAAGCACATATGCCAATGGTTTAGGAATCCAATGAAATGTAGTATCACTATAAGGTGGATGAGATAAAACAACAATAGAGGTGCTAGGTGGAGGACACAGATGAATAACAATTTTAGGAGATGGACAAATGAAAACCTTAGAAGTAAGTGGCGGTGACAAGTGAACAGCGGTAGAAGCATGCTTATGTGGAATGGGGGAAAGATACTTCTCATGAGAGCGAGAGCCAAAGGAAATGACACCCTTATATTATAATTGTTTCCACTTGTCATGAAGGGCATAATAGTCATTATCACAGTGGCCATTGATGCAGTGGAAATTGCAATAAGGGCATTCACGCTGAAGATGCAAGCAACGACGAAGATGATGTTGATTAGAGCGTAAATGAATAAAGTTATTATCAAGAAAAGAAGGCAATATATCATGAGGCTTAGCATCATGTGAGAATTTGCAATGGATCCCAAGTAGGAGATGGAGAATTCTTAGGGATGGAGGATGCTTATGCAACGGAGGAGGTGGAACTTTCTTGTGGGGTGAAGAGAATGGAGAGCTTGGAGGATTATTAATAGATGGTAGAAGATAAGAATTAGGAGATTATGAAGTAGGAGAAGGGATAGAAGGGGGTTATATAACATGTGCATAAAAGTGTAAACGATTCATATGTATCATATTGTAATTTTTTTTAACGAAGGAATCGAGCCATGACAAAATATAAATTGCTTTTCTAAATCAATAGGTTGGAAATACTAACTGATTCATGCAAGAATTGAAGTGTAAAATGTAATATAAAATAGGTTTTTTCTTTCCTTAATGCAAGTTAGGTAAGTGATCATGCGTGAATCTAGGACCATTGTTAAACATAAACCATGTAAGAAAAGCATCTCCCATTTCACAATATGTACTAATAGATCCATAAGTAAAATGTGCATACCATTGAAGAGAATAATTGATAATACTGTGATGAAAATTTTTTAGTAACAATTTATCATTAGAATATGAAGCCATAGCTAAACGATAATGCTTAAGATACAAATATGGATTTCTAGTTTCAGTAAAACATGAAAATCTATACATGGTAAAACCCTTAGGAAAAGATGAATTGTGAATTTTATTTGGATTGGGATTTCCATGAAGAGAGTCATTATCGATGGAACCATGGTATGATCTGATTCCAAGAGTAAGAGATTGAACTCGATATTGTAAATGACCAACAACATGCATGAGTGATAAAATATCATGTGAAGGAATCATATAATAAGATAAAGGCACACTAAGAGGTTGAATTTTTCTATTTTGGGTGATCATGGGAATGTGAGAAGAATAATTGGAAGGTAAAGGCTCTATTCGAATACTAGATGTAGATTTAGAAGAAATATTAGGAGGTATACTAGTAGGAATAGAAGAATCAATATGAATAGCATCTATAGAAGAAGAAGATGAAAGAGGAGGATAAAAACATCGAATATCAACAGAAATTCTAGCAATAGAATAACAAGAAACAATAAGATGTGAAATAGTAGGAGTTGTAGGATCACCATGAATGACATTTGAAACAACCTCATAAGTAGAAAGAGGAACAGAAAATTCACATTAATAATCTTAAGAGAAGTAACATCCTCACTAACATGTTGATGATTGACAATCTAATTATCATCACTATCAGACAAAGCTTCACACGCAAGTATTTCATCAAGATAGTCATCAACATATAGAGAAGTAGTAGGAGAAATATCATGATATTTGGCGTTGCATTGATTAGATTCATTTACAGAAATAAATGAGACATGAGATATAGCTTTACATTCATCTTAAATAACATTAGAAACATGCACGTGTCCATCTGGAACATTGGAAGTAACATCATTTTTTTCTACAGTGGCACAATCAAGACCAAACATATAATCAATAATATCATCATCATTGGTTGTAACAGGAATAGAAGAAGGTGGAGCAGCCTCGGTGACTTTAGAAGAACAAGGAGAGAATTTAATGAGCTTTTGGCTAGGTGAAACAATGCCCACACTAAATTTACAGAAACTAGTAGGAAATTTGTGTTCATTAGAAATAAGTAATCTTTGAACATTGTCATCAAATCGATCATTGTGATAAAGAGCGTCAAGTTCAACCTCAACACCATCATCATTGATAGGATTCATACTAACATGATGCATTACTTACTAAGGAGAGGAGGATCAATATTTAGCCATGACGTTTTTGTGGATCCTAGGACAAGGAGTTCTAAGAGAGGGGTTCACCAAATGATTTAATGAAATCTGAATATTAAAACTACTTTCAGAGTCACTATGATAATTTACAAAAGAATACAAATTCTAAACACTATAAAGATGCAACCGTGTTAGAAAATGAGAGAGATAGGGCACTTATCTAAATATCACTTATCCTGAAGTTGATCTGAACTAGAATAAACTGATGAACATGCTGGGAAGAATTCTAGAAATGCTCGATATAAGTTTTGGGACTGTCAAATCTTCCTGGATTGGGGCTCCCGGGTTAGGTCAGTGGCGCTTAGGTGTCAGAGAGTGCTTATGTGTGCCCATGACTGTGAAAGACCTCAGAAACTAATTTTTCTTATGTCGTTATGGTTTCATACTTGTTCATTGTTGATTGCCTATATGTTGCACTGGGATCACTGAGGTATCTTTAATCTACAACATAAAATCTATCTACCAGCACAAGCTAACAAAACACATCAAATTGGAATGAAAAATGTAATAGGTTAAGTTGGACTAACCTCTACGGTCATTTGAAGGATGAACTTATGATAGAGCAATGCACTACATTCCAAAATCCATGTTTTTTTATGTGCTTTTGTGTGAAATAGTGTCCTTAGGTTTCCCTTGTGTCAATGATGAAAAAATAGTAGGATAAAGATAGATAAAATGTAAATGTTTGGGATGAAATTAAGAAACTTCCCCTTCCTATGCATTGTATGTAGAGTAATCAGCCCAAAAATGTAGTCCCTTTGATAGTATGTAGATATGTTTTCCCTTTAGAATTCCCCACCCTTATAATGGTATGTATGTTATATATATAGGGATATCTTGTTTGAATTTTGATAATAATGACACGACATGTCGATTAGGACTTCGAGATAGGAGTGATAAAAATGAAAAGGCCGACCACAAATGTCAAAAATGTCAACAAGAACAAAGAGGATAGGAGCGTCAAGGGTGGATAGGAGTGCCTGGGTGTTATTGTATGGACTGGGCGCTGGTGTCTTGGGAAAACTGATGAAAAATGTGAGAAGATTGACAAGTAGGGATCTTTGTGACCTGAGAAGAATTGGGTGTAGAAACAGAAGATGTGAAAGATAAATACAATAGAAGCAATCAAATAAAACAAATGGACTATGAATTATGTCACTAGTGAATACTTTTCTTACTCAATATCCATACATATGAAAACAAACTTGGCAATATAGTAAAATAGTAATATGTGTATGATTTTATGTCTACAAAATTCTTTTTTCACATATTTTTTGCACTTGCTCCCTAATTTTCTTTTTTCGTTATTTCTTGGATTTTTTGGATGATATATGGTCTTTGGAAACATCTCCAATCTCTAGTAAAGAGGTGTTTAATTTCCTTCTATCACACGCTTTTTTCATTGATTCTCTTTTTTTCCCAATTTCTTGAGTGTTTTCCTTCATGGTCTCCTCCCCATAATTCTCAAATATATTTATCACCACAAGACAATTGACAAAAAATGTTAATGAGTGTAAGGAATATAAGAAACAATACAAACCCACTTGAATATAAAAAAATGATTAAATATTTCACAAAATAATCTCTATATAAAATAAAATATACGAAATTGTTAAGAAGAACTAAAAAGTATAGGAATATGTAGACAACCCATGACCAGTGGGACCAAAATCACAAGTTATTTTTATTTTTTTGTGTTTGGATTTCATTTTTAAGCGCGTTATAATGGGCATGCATTATAACCGAGTGAATTTCATCTTCGTTGGGTTTTAAATTCCCAATTTGTAGGATTGGATTTTCCTTGTATATCCAAACCTAAGGTTTTGATTATGTAATTTGTGAATAAATCCGTGTTTTACAAAAAAACATCAAAATATCATGTGTACACCCTGATATCTCATGTGTTATAACTTAATATTAAAAAAAACATTTTACTACGATGTCAATCTTGGTTTTACCTTGATGATGATATACTTCTTTCTAAAATCTAATTATTTTAAGGCTTTCATCCTTAATTTGTTTAACTAGTGCCTTATTTTCTTGCCAAAATGTATGCATACGTTATGTACATAATTTATGATTTTTTCATCAAAAGTTAAAAAAATTAGTTTCTTCTAAACTCCATTCTACATGCATTAAAAAAAATTGACTATTTTTCACAGAGTTATGGGGGTGTACACACAAATATTTAATTTTCAGGATGTGTGCACTTTGAAAGTAGTAAAAAATTTATATATTCATCCAATAATTCTAAAAAGTTAGTGCGACCTCATATATGGTGGAGTCACTAAATCACGCACTTCTAATCATTATTTAGTCTCAGTCTCATACTACTATTCATATGGTTCTTGAGTGAAGAGAATAATAATTAACCCATGTCTTTAGACTTTTTACTTTTCTTTTTGTAGTTACTTTTGGTATTTCACCCAAACTTGCCTAGTCTATATTGTCATTTTACATTCTTCTTATTTCTTATTGGGGCACCCGGCCAAGGACTAGGGCACCCTAAGCACCCTCATCCACTCCGGGGCACCTTGATCCTCTTTGAACTTTACTCTCACCTTTTGGGTGCTTTCTAGTTGTTTGAGCTTTCTATCTTTTTGGTGGTCAGACTTTTTGAGATTAATTAAAAAATTATAACAAGAGAACTATATAAATATAAATTTATGTGACCATAATGAGGGACCAAACATTGAGCATCTACTATCACCTTCTAGAGTTGCATCCATCAAAGGAACCTAAAGCTACATTTGCATCCATCTAGATCCATCAAAAAGCACACAAGGTTGGTTCATCTACATCAAACTACATAGGAGGGGAGTCTATTATTTCCATTGACACTTATATTACATTCTACATCTAGTTACTTGCTCGCTACTTCACAAAGTGCAACTGACACAAGAAAATCCTAGGGCATGAATTTGCATACACACACCTAGAACTACATTGGGTATGAGATGTAGTGCAGTTTTCAATTAATAAGTCCACCATTGTGGCTATTGACGATAACTCGACCCTTCATATGCATATTTATTTTTAGGTTTTTGGTGCTTTTTTTAGGGTTTTACATGTGATTCCTTATTATAGGTCTTACAACGACATCTGGCACAATTCATCAAAATCAATGCAATAGGAAGAAAGTACTGACGAATATCCAATGACACCTTAGAGGAGTTTTTAAGGAAATTTCCGCAAACCAGGGTGCCCAAATCTTAGACTAGGGAACCCACGGGTGCCCCTATCACTTTTTAGGTGCCCCAGTCCAGCCATAGATCTCAGATCTGCACTTTCTTAGGATTTTGTGTGGTTGTTTCCTCCTATCTACCTGGTTTACACTGTGACACAGTCCAACACCTTCGTCGAATCAACTAAGGACTTCTTAACCCTCTCTTTCACATTAGGGTTTCACATTTCTATTTACTTAGTTGTTTGGTTCATTTCCTTTATTTATTTAGCCATTATTTACTTCTTTGCATAACATCATATTGGACTAGGATATCACATTTTAGTTTAATCACATGGTCTTGGCTAAATTTCTACCGAAGGGATTTAAAAAATAATTTATGGATCTCAAAAAATGGGGGAGGGGGTGCACACATAATAGGTTCTTATTTTTTTATTAAAAAAATAGACATACTTTGTGTGTTCACCACATTTGACCTTCTTAATCTCCATCATTTAAAAAAAATTACTTGTTAAAGAACTATATTCCGAGCTCTTCGATATTTATTCTTATCACATTGTCAAATCTTGAGCATATGCATGCCAAATTATTAGATGAAGTTCAAGTTTTATTGATTTTAGGAAAAGCATGTCCACTTTTGACCCCCTTTTGTCCCCCAATTTCCTTGCACTTATCCTACTAATTTTACACACTTTTTACTTACTTATACATAATGTTACTATGATTTTTTCATATACGGGACTTTGACTGCTCTCTTTCTCTTCTTTTACAGGTTCGTCTTTACATCCAACAAGAATCAATGCATATCAAGAGGCACAAGATCAAACAACATGTTTCTTGATTATACTAATATGTAATATCCTAGCCTAATATGATGTTATGAAAAGCAATAAATAACATCTAAATAAATAAAGGAAATGACTCAAACAATTAAGTAAATAGAATTGTGAAACCCTAACATGAAAGAGAGGGTGAATAAGTCCTTAGCTGATTCAACGAAGGTGTTGGAATGTGTAAACATGAGGAGGAAATGACCACACAAAAGCCCAAGAAAGTGTATATATGAACTCTCTAACTAGATTGGGACACCTAGAAAGGGATAGGAGCACCTATTGGTGTCTTGATATGAGATATGGGCACCATGGTCACTGTAAATGGCCTAAAAACCTCTTCTAAGGTTTTTCTAGATATTCACCTGTATTTTCTTCCTATCACATACATATCACTAAACTGCATCAGATGTCATTGTAAGACCTGCAATAAGGAATCACCTTCAAAACCTCAAATAAAAGATCAAAACCCTAAAAAATAAAGATGTATATGAAGGGTTCAGACTGTCCTCATTGGCCAAAATGGTAAAATTACTGAGTGTTGCACTACATCTAAAACCTAATATAGTTCCATCTGTGTGTGTGAAAATCGTGCCCTATGTTGCCTTGTGTCAATCACACTTTGTGAAGTAGAGAGAAAATAACTAGATGTATAATGTAGTAAATGTTTGCATGGAAAAAATAGACTCTTCGCCTATGATGTGTGATGTAGATGGACCAGCCTTATGTGCCTTGTGATGGAGATAGATGGATGAAAATCTATCTTTAGGTTCCTTTGATGGATGCAACTCTAGATGGTGATTGTAGATGCTTCTTTTTTGGTCCCTATTTATGGTCACATAACTTTATATTGAATTTTTATCTTAATCTAATTTTGTAATTAACCTTAAAAATTCTAAACACAAAAAATATAGAAGGCTTAAAAGACTATAAAGTGTCCAAAATGTGAGAGTAAAATGAAAATAGGATTGGGGTGCCCCAGAGGGGACCAGGGCATGTGGGGCACCCCATTTCTTGGTGTGGTGCCCCAACCAGAAGGAGGAAGAACACATAATGACAATAAAGACTTGGAAAGTGCGAGTGAAAGACCAAAGCTAACAGTATAAATCAAAGTAAAAAGGAAAAAGACATGCATTAATTATTACTCTTTTCACTCAAGAACCATATGAATAGTAGTATGAGACTGAGACTAAATAATGAATCCAAGTGCATGATTTAGTGACTACATTTTCCCCCACTTTATGTTGGTAAGTAGAAATCTCGCTAACATAAATTAGATAGAGATGTGTACCTTATAGTTCATGTAGAGTGATGTAGCAATGTCCCGAAGGACTAGAAAAAGTGTGGAATGACAAAAAGATGGAGTTTAGAGACTATAGATGCAAAAGTTTAAAAATAAGTGATGAGAGTGAACCTAGGGTAGAATTGCATGTGTATATGCTAGTTTGTAGTGTACCTGCATAGTTAGTAATACATGTGTGATGTACTCACCATGTGTGTGTTGTTGCTGATTTTTTGCTTCCCATACAGACGAACCTGTATAATTAGTATCACATGAGTAATGTACTTGTCATGTGTTTATTTTTGTTGACTACTTGTTTCCCATACGGAAAGACCTACAAAAGAGAAGATGATCAAGTATTCAAATATGCATGTATGTGTGTAAAAATGCATGTATATTTGTAAAGAAACATGTAAAAATAATATAAAAATGACAATGAAAATGGAACATGTGCACCTGATCTATGATGGGACAAAAGAGGGAAGAAAGGATATCCTATAACCATTGGTGAAGTGCAAGTTTTTTGTACAATCTCATGCCACTATGTCTGAAGAAGTGTAGGGAGAAATATTTTTTATTCTCCAACCTTTAATTACTTCCTTGATATTGATGAAGATATCTTTGTATTATTTTGTTTTTTGGGTGATCCCATGTTGCTGTCCGAATTATTGTAGGGAGAAAAGTTTGTTGTATCCTCCAACATGTAACTTCTCCCTAGAATGCTAAATAAAATTTCCCCTATATAATTTGTTGTGTATGGGGTTCTTATACTAGTCTGAACCCACTCGAAGACTGTAGATTATACTGTTGACTGAACTATATACTGATACCATGTGTAAACCCAAAATGATGTCCCCTTTTTTGGGGGCACATGTGACGTCACAAATAGGATAATGTAGCCCCAAAAGAGAACTAACCACATGAAACTATTCCCTATAGGGAGAAGGAAAATGTTCTTGGTAAATACCAAGGCACACACAAACAACTGGCTAGAAAACAAGTTTTAGTAAGAACAAGCATGAATGTAGAAAACAATTATAAGCCAAACAAACAATGTATAAGATAAAACATGAGAATACAATGTAAACACCCAAGAAGACAATCATAGACCATGAAAATTGGGTTGCAAACATGGTGCATTACTCATGATGTCACAAGACACTCAAGGTCACCATGGTTACAAACAAGCATGTGTGCACACAAAGAAGGGAAAAGTCTGCAAATAAACAAACAACTATAGAAGTAAATATCCATGTATAACAAATGATGCACATGAAGCACCCATTAGCATGTTAGAAAAATACCCAAGTATGTAAAAGCATGTGTAAATGTGAGCATGAGACATGTGTTGATGCTAGGATGAATGGGATGTGGGCATTTTATGCCCCAAGTGTGTGTTAGTGAATGAACTAAATAATGAAAGTAGAGGATGAAGGTCCCTCATCTGATGTTAGTGGAGGTGAAAGTGTATGATCATACTCTAGTAGTGGTGGAATAGTAGATAGTCATTGCGCATGTGAGTGAAGTCTATGTGAATGCGATGAGTGAATAGATGATGAGCACATAGGTGAAACAAAATTTGTAGGTGATGGAGACAAAAAATAAGGTGAATGCGGAGGTGATGTACACCTACATGAATAAAATGAGGCGGTGACTTGTGTCAAGATGTAGTAACTGTGTGAGGAATATTCCTATATTGATGTGTAGGACTAGTAGAGGAGTGTGTCCATGTAGATGGTATGTGAGAAGGTTAACTAGGAGTAGATTGCACTTTAATTATCATCATTTGTGAAGTGTTAGATGAAGTAGGGATGCATGAACTTGTGCTTGAGGAAATGAGGACCATAGAGTAGATGGGGGTACACCATCGATAGTAAACAATTTGGTTGCTATGAAGGAAATTAAGTGGCAAATGATTCATAGAGATGAGGGAATTAAACATATGAATCCTGTTGAGACTAAGAAGCATGTCACAACCATCAATTGTTTGGCCCATGAGGAAGGGCACCAAAATAGTAAGGGACTGATAGTAACATGTAGCTTAACAACACCATATGAATTGTTCATGGGGGAAATTTCTGAACGGGGTGGGTAACTGATAGATTAAGAAGTGGAAGAGAACATGTGCCAATGGGACATGAGGGGTAACCTTGCTATTATTGATGGGGATCATGTTAGTAGATGCATAATGTGAAAGTGGTTAGAAGTGAAATTGACATGATAAGTTTTTCTGGTAAAAGAAAGAAATGAATCAGCGGAAG